>JADRCC010574879.1:0-15185 GCA_019843855.1 Hylomyscus alleni | reverse complement strand
ACACGTAAATACACAGAGCTAAAAATTAATAAAAAAGCGAAGTCTTTTAAAAAGGTTTACGTAATTAGTGATTACATGGGATAAAGCCGAGGCTTAACTACACACCGAAAGGAGATGATAGTTTGTTATAAGAGAGTTTGTAATCTCGGCAGGGACTAGAAATTAATTTCATCCATGGAGAAATCATGTGACATATGTAACAAAATTCTATTATTATACAGATGAAAAAAAAACTCATAAAAAGGTAGTTTACGGTTGCAATTACATACAACATCAAAGAATTAAAACATTCAACACCTGGTCCACAATATAGGAGGACTGAAGAAATATATTCATGATATATTCACTGGGTATAATGCCATTTAATCATTGAGAAGTTGTAGAATAATTCGCATGTTTATTGTATAATCCCTTGGAAAGTGACGACAGCAGGTTTCAAACCATCGGTCAGGGGCTTTGGTAGATTAAATGACCTAATAAACGGGTCAAGCCTTGGATGGAGGAGGCACTCAGCATGTGCTAGTTTTCCCTCACACCGGGGATCAGTTTGAAAGCTGGGTATGCATAAAGTGGCTGTTCCCAGCCTGGTGTGGGGGAACTGTTGGAACCGTTCTCAGCCTCACCAGTTCAGAGCTGGAGCACTGATTTGGCATACGCTGGCATCTCATATCGGGATGCAGTGAGTTGAGGTGTGGTTTCTGATGTGGTGAGGAAATGACGACACAATGGTGTGTGTTTGCGTGTGCGTGTGCGTGTGCGTGTGCGTGTGTGTGTGTGTGAGAGAGAGACAGAGAGAGAGAGAGAGACAGAGACAGAGACAGAGAGAGACAGAGACAGAGAGACAGAGAGACAGAGACAGGCAGAGAGACAGAGAGAGGGACCCACTTCTCAGGCACATGTTTAAGCACTACAGCCAACTATCAGAAAAAGGCAGCTGTGTGAAAGTCAGAACGCATCCAGATTCTGACAAATGTGTTTTTAGTTCATGTGGCCATTACTCCCCCTTGCTCCAGGTCAGCTCTCTATGCCTAGCTTGTCCACATGAACAGCAAATGCTCGCAGAAGGCGGCTGGGCGTCCTGCTGAGTTGGAGGCGTTCATTAGAAGGAAAACTTCCTCCACAAGTCTGCGTGCTTGAACTCGGTGATCTGAGCGTGCGTCTGCAGCTGTTACAGTGGGTTTGGGTGCTCTGTTGCGGATTGCCGGGTTGTTACTGGACACGGAGTGGGTTTGAGTGCTCTGCTGTGGTTGTTGGAGTTGTTACTGGACCTGTCTTACTCAGAGAAACAGCCACACGGGACTATGCAGATAGGAGCCGAGCCCTCCCTGTGTCTGGCTGTCAAGGCCATGGATTCCTGTTGTTTCTGTCCACTACAGATATCAGGGGGAACTTCTGTCACGTCTGCAGACTGTCTGACTTCAGTGGCTGCCCTTTCTTCCTGAAAACTTAAAACACCACCGTGTGAGGGTGACAACCTGCCTGGATTCTATTTCCCTTGCAACTGAGATTTTAAAGTTACCACAAGACTCTGTAGGAATAAGTCTTTCAGATGTAGAACCCATTATGGCGCCAGTGGATAGGATTTTGTTTTCTTCCCTTTCTTTCGATATCTGTGATAACCCAAGGTACTACTTAGACTCTATGCGGATCTTCTGGTTTGTAGCTATAGCACATCCACTGCCATTTAAAACCAATACTGGACGAGACATAAGGGATCTTGGGAGGCTTTCTTCCTTCTTTATCTTTTTTTTTTTTTCTTGGTGGTATATTTACTAACAAGCGTATTTCCTTTCTGGAAATTGGAAATCCTGTGGTACTAACCCACTAAATTAGATCCTCATGAATCTAGTCTGTGAAATTACAATTCAGGCTACAAAGCCAGAGGGAAAATCTGTCCCTTTGATAGAATCCCAGTTTGTGTGGTGAGACAGGCAGCATACAAGGTGTATACAGGGTTCATGCTCACCTAGAAGTCAACACATTAATGATTGAACTGTGAGCGTATTTAAACACATATGGAGTAAGTTCTCTCTACATACAAATAGCTTGTTAAAACTCAAGAGCTAAGGCAAATGTTTTTGGTTTAGAAAAACCCAAACATAGGGAGAAAAATATTTGTAACATTTGTCTAGCTCCAAATACCACTGGGTCAGCTTATCCTTTTCTCTTTAGCTTGCAGGTTGTTCCAGGAAAGCAGAATACATCTCAACCGTTCTAGTCTATCATAATAAATGGCTGCTTTCAAAAATAACTTTGGGGAAAAACATTATTTTCTTCTGCAGTGACCCCTTTTAAACACACACACACACACACACACACACACACACAATTTGCTTTGTCCAAAGCGACCCGGGTACCTCTCCTCTGAGTATGAGGGTTTGTGTTTACTTTTATCTTTGTGTGTTTGTTTATTCCTGTCTCCTCTTGGAGACATTGGTAACTCTGGAGGTGGTGTGGGGCTCTGGTGGAAAACAGGGGCTCTTTCCTACTTAACAATAATAACTAGTTGCTTTATAACATGCAGATTTTATAAGGCCTAGAAAGTATTCATATGAAATATGTAATTATTTGGAGTCTTTTTTCAATCCAACAAGTCTCTAAGCTCACCCCATTTCCCTGCAGTGCCTCCTGAGTTCTTGGTCATAGAAGGCAAGTATAATAGTTCACCTGTGTCCTACTGTTCAATGGACTGAGTGACAGGAATCAATTCTGCAGACGGAGAGGACAGTGAGCATTCAGGGATTATCTACCAAGCAGGAAAGTGAAGACTCAGCGAGCACTCAACACCATGTGCATGGATGTTTACACTAGGGGGAGGCTTGGCCATGTCTACCCAAATATCCAAACAGTGCCTCTGAGGGTAATGTTACCCAGAGTGCACTGCTCACTGATAAACTCCACCTTCCACCTGCCCTCATCGTGTCTCTTGAGAAGAGTAGGAGAAATATTTATGTCTTCTTAATTGTATAGATAATTTGCTTCATATTGCCAATAGGAGTTTTCAATGTTGAAATTTTGGATACAAAGTGAAACTAAAAAAAATTATTTTTATTGCAGTGGGGATCCGATGCTACAAAGTCAAGATTCGCATAGTTGTCTCCTTTGGGTAGTCAGCATTGCTACAGACAAATCAAATTAGCCAACCAAGTGTATATTTACCAATCGTGAGGGGATAGTCTCTCCAGAATCATATTTTACTAGAAGCATTCATCTGTGAGGTGGAAATGAGCCTAGAGCCCACAGGCCATGTGTCATGTGTGTTATTGCATGTGTCATGCATGTTATTACACCATATGTCATGTATGTTATACTACGTGTCAAGTGTTTTTACACCATGTGTCAAGTGTATTATTACACCATGTTTCATGTGTGTTACTACATATGTCATGTATGTTACCATACTACGTGTCGAGTGTGTTATTACACCATGTGTCATATGTGTTACTACATTCTCTGCATAAAATAAACTGACAACTAAAGCATGCAAACAACAAAGCTTACGCTAGTAAAACAGAGCTAAAATTGAACCCATCTGGTGCCTGTTTTGTTCCCTCTTCCAGTCTCCCACCTGTCCTTGGTAAATGTGACAAATACAAGGGCTCGGGAGATGGCTCAGTCAGTCAGTAAGGATCCTGCAGTCATGAGGGCCTGAGTTCCGATCCCCAGAGCCCATGTAAAAAGCCGGGCATGGTGGCACCCTCTTGTAATCCCAGTGCTGCCAAGGTGGAGACAGGCATCCAGGCTCCGTGACCAACCAGCCGAGCCTAGGCAGTGAGTCCAGGGCTAGGTGGAGGCTCACACACTCACACTTCCAGCGTTAGCAAGGCTGGGGCAGGCAGATCAAGAGTTAGACCAAGGTTAGCCTGGGCTACATATCATGCCCATGTTAGGTCAGGGCTAAGAAACTGCTTTTCCTTCACTTGATAAACCTGTGGTGAGCTACTTGCCCCCATTCCCTTTACAACTTACAGTTGTAAAGGTGCAGTTGGGAGACGGGGGAGGGGCTGACTGGCCTGCTGTGAGGCATGTGGCAAGCTCGGTGGGTTGCTTGGCTTTGCCACATCCCCTTCCCACTGGTCCCAAATAAGATTATGAACTACTAAACAGTCAGATCAACTGCACCAGGAGCCAGAGAACCCTTCCCACACAAGGGTCCCCAAGATGTGTTTTTCCGGTACTGTCATTCCCCTTTATTTTGAGTGAACATCTCAGTCTGTAAAGTTCTGGGATCCTCCTTTTTAAAACAATGTGTCTAACTGAATGTCAGATGGCACCTGTGTCCCTCATCCTAAGAGAAGTGAGCAGGTACCTTGTTCTACCCACGTCAGCCTGCCAAGTTTATATAAACCAACCCATCAATACTGACTAAAGGGCATGGGCCATTGTCATCATCCCCAACGTGTGTGTGTGTGTGTGTGTGTGTGTGTGTGTGTGTGTGTATGCGGGGGGGTGTGAATGTGCATTGCATGCATGTGTGCATGAGTGTGCATGAGTGTGCATTCACATGTGTGTTGAGTTTGCACAAAAATAATTTCATGAGGTTTCATCTTTCATCTGTTAGAATATTACCTTTTATGACAGAAAAGGTATTCATTCACCTTCCAAGTCACACTCACCTACCCAGGCGTCCTATGCCCTGGATTATTCACTGACCACATACCCAGAAGTGCAGAATCAGCTTCCCACTGTAGTCACAGCCGGATTCTGTAGAGTTTCCCAGGATGCTCCCATACCTCTCTAAGTGCTTTGTTCCTATTCAGGAGCCAGATGCAGTCTCTTCTTGGTAGCAGAAATGGCCACTGGAGTTTCTGACTTCAGATGTACCTATCATACCCCAAGGGAGAGAGAATAGAGTGTCCTCTGCCAATCACAGTTTAGACAGAGGAGAGTCTTTGCTTAGAGGCTTTCGTAAAACTTTCTCTGGAACCCGGCTGGCCCTTGCCCCTTGGTCCAGGGACCTTCGTGTGTTTATTGAGTCAGTCCTACCACCTTGACTCACTGATATTCAAGTCCAGGCCCACTGATAGACCGAGTCCCCTGGTCCTAGGATGGGTCAGCTTCCTGTGCCTATGAGCCCTAAGAAGAAAGGTTTAAATTAGACTAGTGGTGAACAAACAGGTCTGTGAGGCCCTGAGGGCTTCGGCAAGTAAACGAGAGAAGCAGAGCTTTAGCTGATTTCTAGAAAGCTGAATTTTGCCAATGGCATAGGGGAATGATGGAAGCTCTATCGCAAAACCCCGTTACAGCACAGCTAACTTAGGAGCCAGTTCCCTGGCTTTCGTTCTGCTACAGAAATGACAAGAAGAAGCACCCAGTGATCAAGGACTCAGTGACCCTGAAATGTGACTTTGATACTTCATTTGTTTAATTCAATTTATTCCCATTTTTCCCCCCCAGAGTTGTTTTTGCAAAGTCCTGTCATTCTGAGAGCAGTCACTAGAGGGCTCCCTGGGACACCTTTTGGCGCTGCCCCCTAGAGGCGGAGCTGGGAAAGGAAGTGCAAAATGGACAAGAATCAGCCTTGGAGCTAAGTGATAGGTGAGTTACTAGAGATTTCTGTAGGGCAGTCACAGAAGGGAAATATCAAACAGAAACCCAAGGACAAAGCATCAGTCACACAGAAGGAGGTCAGAGCCAGCAGTTACTGTACAGTGTGCAGCGGCTGCCACCTGTGGACAACAACCACTGGAAATTTTGCTAGGGCCAAACCAAGATGAACAACGTCTACTAAACACATACCATGTCTGGAAGGCTTGAGAGGAGAGCACATAATGTAAAGTAATTTTATTCTTAGATATTAATTACGCATTAAAATCCTATTGAATAAAGCGTTTTTCTCATTTTGTTTAAGACGGGATCTTGCCGAAGAGCTTGAACTGAAACCTATAATGTCACGCAAGCTTGCCTCAAACTTACAGTCCTCAGCTGGAGTTACAACGCCTGGCTCTTTGTATTTCATTGTAATCAGCTTAGCATGGCACGCATTTGTAGTTGACAGCGTTCGGCGGTGACCCGGTAAGGAGAGAGAGCAGCGTGAAGGAGCCAAGTTCCTGGGAGAGAGCTTGAACAGTAGCCTAGCTTCCCAGTGTCGTTGCCTTGGGTCAGAATACCAGCAGAAGACCTTTCCAAGAGTTAGGAGCTGGTGATGGTGGACCAGGCTCTGACAGCTGTGGCCCTCATTGCACTCAGTACTGCTCAAGCACAGTCATACCCCCTTGGATGCCCTTGTCACTCAAATAGGTTCCAACTTTACATATCTATAGCTCCCTCCCTTTCCCCATGCATAGGTGCCTGGTGAACTTGCCCCAAACTACAGCACTTAAATCTTCTGCACATCAGATCAAACTCAACATCCAGCATTCCAAACGTATCATGGTTGCCCCAGAGTTTCTCAGAACAGATGACTAATGTCAAACCCAGACACAGGAAGGGGAAAAATTGTATGCATTGATCTTTTCTTGATTTTTCTTCGTCTTCTCCCGAATAGAAGTGTTTTGACCATTTAGCTTAGAGGCTAAGAAAATGAGCTGTCATGCACTGCTTTTGCTGTGTGACTTGTCTCTCTGGAGGGAGGCAGACGGCATCTCTGTGAACAGCAGCTACTGCTGCCCGACATGTGTCAGACAGGAGGAGTACAGTGTGTGCCACCTCCTCCTTCAGCTCCTTCTTCCTCTAGCAGGAGGCAGAAGTTCACAACCTTTCATGCCTTTTTTATGTAACAAGCTGACAAAGACAACGTAAGCTGCTTAAAGAGAGGCATCCCAAACACCCTGACCAAAGCCAAAGATCCAAAGCAAACAGAAGTAGAAGCACCGGTGTGAAGTAATGACGATAATTCTAATTCTTGAGGCATCCGTGTGTCCGTCCTCACTTTAGACTGGAAGCAAGGCAGGGCTCTTGATCCCAGTACTCACATTGTCCTCGCTTGCCAAAGGCAGCTGCAACCCTCTGGTTCTTCCAGACATACTTCTTCACTAGTTCATAGCCAACATCCGCTCTGCTGTCTATCCTCAATGGCAAGGACATGTGCAGCCATCCAATAGACTCATCTACCCTCCATCTTTTCCCTCTATCCTCTTAGATGATGGAAACCAAACTTTCACCCCTTCGAGCAAAAACTCAACCTTTCCCCCCCCCCCCACAATGAATAGTGACAAAAAAATGCCAACCTTTCCCGTTTGGCACATGGGGTGGATATTGGACAATGCACTGGAAAATACACAGCAGAATTCCGTGGGTCTGTTGACAATACTTCAAATGGTGGATTTAAAAAAATGCACCTATGTTTCAAATACATAGTCTCTCGAGGGAGAAGGGAGCATTTCTGATAAATGCACAAGTATCATCAATAGAATTGACTTAGGGCCGAGGTCAGCCCCCACAAAGGCGCACAAGCAATTCTCCTCAACGGCGTTCACTTTTGCCTGAACTCTGTATTGTTCTCTCCATCTCTCACTGAACGGCTTTCAGACTCAATTCCACACTCACTGAAAAGATGTCACACCACCAGAGTTACATTCAGACCTTTTATCTTGTCATGATTCTCTAAACATTTCATACAACGGTTCCCCGTGCTTGCAGTGCGTTGGGTATTATGCTGTCTAGATTAATCTGAAGTGTACAGGAGGATGGACTTAGGCTATACACAAACACTACACCATTTTTTATAAGAATCTTCTTGCAGTGGAACTGTGGTGGTGCACCCCGGTGTTCAGGAGGCAGGTGGATGTCTAAGTTCAAGGCCAACCTGGTCTACACAGTGAGTTCTGGGACAGGGCTATACAAAACATTGTCTCAAAACCTCCCCCAAGAAACCTTCCTGCACAGAGTTTGGTATTGCCACGACTCCACTAAGATATGCTTAGCCAGTGCTAAAATTACCACAGATATCTAAATCGTTTAGGGTAAAATTTAAGTACACAGCACATTCTGCCTCAAGGTGCCACCATTTTCAGTGGCAATAGATAGTTATATTACAGCGCCATTGGTGTTACACAAAGGCCTCTGTGAGGGACAGGGAGGTGGCAGGAAAGAGACAAGATCAGACCCAAAAAGGTCCGGGCAGGAGACTGTGGGAAAAGTGAAAGGGTACACTAGGGAAGCTCTGAGCTTCTTCCAAGGTAAGGAGAAACCTCTCGGAGCTGTGCTTTGCCGCTGACTGTTGAACATGAGGGCTCTTTTGAAGCTTCCCACCAAACTGCTTTGAGCTGGCTTCCTCCTGGTTAAACGTCAAGAAGTACACAGGTTCACTTTCTTCTTTATCGCCATATTTTGTATTCTAAGGTGCCTGGTACTTTCGCCAAGTGCCCATACCTTCCTTCTTCAAACGATTTAGTTACTGAGATCTGTGGTCCCATCTCCTAGGGCTCCTTAGGTAGCTTGAGATTATTTTTACATGCAGGCAGGGAGGAAAAATAAAATCTTCTCAGTTTTCAAATAATTTTTATTTATTATCACACACGAAGTAGTGTACTACTTTAGAATTCTAGGGTCTTTGGGGATTGGTACTTAGAGGGAATGAAAGCCAGATTCTTGATCTTGTTATTAAGGATATCACTGTTGGGTAACAGTGCAGCTTTGTTTACCAGGGAAGAGGGGACAGGACGGTTCCTTATTGCAGGAGGCTCTCTGAAGTACCAGAAACGCAACACCAGGATTTTAAAAGGCCCAGGGTGGGCATTCTAAACGTAGGGATGCCCCTACTCTCAAAATATAAAATAATGCTTTTAACCATAGTGGTAATAGCATATGATGGATTTTGTTAATGTAAAACCACTAATATATATGAAAACACAATTTATCAAATTTTACCGACTGGTAAATTACAGGTTGTATTGACTCACTATTTGAAGCACTAACTGAATAAGGGGGAAGCAAAAAGCTGTTTTCTCATTGGCTGGGTGGCTGGTCTTCAACAGCTGGGAGACCAGTGTGGTAAACAGGAAGCCATCTCCATGGCAACGGGCAATTCAACTTAACTTTTTAGCACACGAAGAGGTAATTACTTTATTTTTTTATTTCCATTTTTAAAATGGAGTTCATGACAGCAGTGAGGACCGGAGGGTCAGGCATTTCCTGGTTGTTAGTAAAGCTGACTTAAGGTCACTAAGGATTAAATATTGTGCCCTTCTTTTTTTTTTTTTTTTTTTTAAACGAAAAGAGAGCTGTGATTTTTTTCTCTCTCTCTCTCCTCTTCCTGAAGTCTGCAGCACAAATAAATGACAGAATTTTATGCTCACACACATGGTGTTTTGATTTCCTGCAGATGATAACATCAGGGTGGGGGACCGATAACCACAGGGTGTAGGAGGGCGTAGCTCAGGCAGGCCCACATTAAAGCCACAGGTGGGCCCCTGACAGATTAGAAGAAGAACTGGGGCTGAAGAGGACAGACAAGACCGTGAGCTCTGCTGAGACAACCTGGAGGCTGTGCTCTGTCAGGGACTTCTAGAATACTCCACAGAGCCAGTATCCTAGGCAGCTGCCTGGCTGTGGTCCCCCTCTAACACCCACAATTTTCTCTTCCCTACCTTAATAATCTCCGCACTTCAAAATTCCAGGCTGGTCTGTATTCACAGGCTGTCTTGAGAACAAGAAATAAGAATGAATGAAGTCATTGTCCACGGTAACAAGCCACAGCCCAGCTCTTTACAGACCGCACAAGCTCTTCAACAGCCTGTCCTTGTCGAAGCTAGCTAGAGTCTGCCTAGCATTGAGTCTCTGCAGCACTGTAGCAACCCTCGTCACTTCTCCCACGCCTCAGCCTGCTCCCATTAGCCACGAGTGAGTGTACCAAACAGAGAAGAGAAGACACAGGAGACTCTCCAGCAGCCTCGGGCAGTCTTGGGAAGTCCTCAGGTCCAAGAGGTGGATGGACCCAGAGAAGCTTCAGGGTGCAAAAAGTGCGTTTCTACTGACGGGAGTCCTTCCTGGTCCAGAACCCATCCTAAAGGCTCTGGCAGCACAGGAAGGAGAAGAAAGAATCTCATAAAAATGAGTTGTTCACTGTGGGCGTGGCGCTTCTCCGGAAGCCATCTGATGACTACAGCTTCAGACAAGAGTGCTGTCCATTCTTATATTAACCACTTAAATATTCAGGACTTTAAACAAAAATGCCTATATTGATTTTATTTTGAGCTATTTTGTGATTTTTATTTTTGAGACAGTGTATCGCTCACTCTGTAGCCCAGGCTATCCGCAAGCTTTTAGTCTTTCTGCCTCAGCTGCCAGAACACTGGGGTTACGGTTTTTCCTTAAACACAATTAGCACACAGAAATCCTGGATGTCGGAGGCAGGGTGGCTGCCATGACAGAATGTCTCAGGAGCTAGGCTAGCCTGCAGGGAGGTAGACTGTTCCCATGTGATCAAAATGACTCTGCCTGCCTTTCTGCAAGAGTTTTGTGATCACTGGCCTCATTGAGCATATGCACACACATACCTTAAAGTTGCTCACACCAGGTTTTTTTAAAAAAAACTTCTATATCTCATCATGGATCTTATTAAAATCTGATATTAGAAGCTGTTCTTTCTAGCCCTCCAACATCCATCGGTTCATCTGTACTGATGGTACTGATTGGTCCTGTCAGGACCAATCCCATGACTGTACGCTCCCGGCTGGGTAAGACCTCTCCTGCTGCACGGTGGATCCATGTAATGCAGGACATGGTCCACGCAGCCTTGCTTTCCCATGTTGTTTTCATATCAGGCGTAGGGTGTGCACTATGGACGGAAAGCTTATACAGGACCCAGGGCTGCTACTTGCCTCTTGTTCCTTGGGCAGTTTGAAGTCTGTTCACTTTCCCCTGACTCTCGTCCCTCTAAGGAAATCCATTTCCAGTGGCAGGCTGTCAGAGTATCGCTCTGACTTCTCTGACTTTTTTATGCCGTGCTTCCTACATAGGAACTCTTGCAAAATCACCACTGTCACCAATGTCATTGCAGACTTCGTTCTGCATAGAAAGGGGAATGTGTCTTCTTTTCTCAAGGGATTACAGTAGCTGGCCTTGACGTGTGAAACGCCACTTTGGCAGGACTGCTGACCCCTGCTCTGGGTGTACAAGGGAGTTTATGGACCGCTTGGAGAACACTATCACTGTGGGGTTGAACCAGGAAGATGTTTCCCAAGCGCGTACCCAGTTAGGATGCTAGAGGCTGATCCGAGCAAGAGAGGGGAAAAAAGACTCTAGAGGAACAGCAAGCCAGGACAGGGATGGACAGAGAATAAAATCAGTTCCACACCACAGAGGACGATACAATCTGCAAGAGCAGAGATGAACCCTGCCATGTCTCCTCTTCACTTAGCACCTCTCTTCATGTGGAGATCCGCACTGCTTCCGAGGCACTAGAAACATCCGGGACATACACTGAGCTCCAGCTGTGTTCTTAGTCTCTGGCCTCAGGCCGTGACCACTGCGTGGCCTACTGCATCTGTCTCCACAGGCTCGTGAAGCAAAGAAGGCAGGACAGGTCGACATCAAGTGCTTACACCTGACTTTATCAAATGTGCTCTGTAGAAAGAAGACCATCATCTCACGTCTGCCTTGTGTGTCTGTTCACTGGCTTGGCTGACTTAGCCATTGATGTGCTCAGCATAAGTAATGTCGTAATAACCGATGGTCCTTATAAAACTGAACTCGGTGCTGCTGTTTTATGCAGCCGATGTGGACAGCGTAGTGAACACCGAGCCTTCGGGAAAGCTACGAGTAAACTGATAAGCTTGCAACCACTTGCTGGCAGAGAACATCTTTTCCATGTCTGTTCTGCGCAATGTCATGAGCATGGAGACTGAAAATATGGTTGAGAGACACAACGCATGAATTAGGATTTTTTTTTTTTTTTTTTTTTTTTAGACACTTGAGCTGTAGTCCTTCAAAAGAGACTCAAGCTCAGCTGTGTCCCCAGAGAGGTTTTCTGTTTGGGCCCAGCCATTCAGGACAATCTAAACAGCCTTCAAGGTAAATAAATAAATCCGTAAATATAGGAAGGAAGCTTTTTTGACCCAACTCTCATGCTAATTCCAGGCAGGTTCCTTAGAATGACTGCAGCTGTGACTGTCATTCTGCCACAGGAAAGTGTCAGCAAGACCAAGAATAGTAGCAGCCTGCCATCTCCGTGGCTTTGACGTTCTCATCTAAAATGTTAATTAAGGAGTTGCTAGGCACAGAATGAAAATAAAAGTCAAGAAAAGTAGCAAAGGCAAAAAGTGCAACTGCAGGGGTATGAAAACCCAAAGTCTGTTTTCCTGTGTGACACACGAATCCATCCTGCTTGTTTGGCTATGAACATGGTCTAACTAGCAAATAATTATCTAGCTATACTCACCAAATGAGAGGAACACTCAGTAGGCAGGGGATTCGCTCCCCCTGTCCCACCCCTAACCCCCCAACTCCCCCAACCCACCCCACCCACCCCACCCCACCCCCGGCTTAAAAGCTATCACCAAAATAAGTTGCTCAAATAGCATCACTTTGATGGATCCATTAGTGACTGAAATTTTGCTTCCAGTTAGTACACTGCCAAGTTTCCCAGATCTTCTCTTTCTCAGCAGAGAGGCTACAGAGTGGCAGGTGTGGGTGAGTTCACGAGACCGTAATATTTATAAATTAATATTTGTGATCGCAAGATTTTGTTATTATTAATTTATTGGACAAGTAATACTCTCATGGTAATTATTAGAATATGAAGTCTCCTAAAGTGGAAGATTTACTTTTAAGCCTGTTTTAAAACCAATCTACGTATACCTGAGGGTTGGGGACAGGGGAACTCTTTTGTTCTAATGCTTCCCACCATCAGGAAGCATCTTGTGAATAGCTGCAAAATTAATTTTATTAACTAAACAAACAATGGTCTCATTCAGGAGCCCAACACTCTCTGTTGCCAGGGAAGGAGATGCTGTCAGAAATAGCCAAGTTTGCATGGAGCTGAAATTTGGCCTTTCACCTTTGATGAAAGAGTGACATCCCAACTATCTTAAGAATGTGTCAGACAGAGGAAGTGAGCCACATGATCAACAGAGACAGAGAAGAAAAATACGCCAAGCCAAAGAAATCAGTGAATCAATAGTATTGTCAATCAACAGCACTGTCAGCTCTTCCATAGCTCATGGCACACTTTTGTCTATGCGTTCCGGTAAGTTTATAAAGGTTTTATTTTGAAATGTGCATAGTAATTTTAGTGTGTTAAGAGCCACTAAATGTGAAGATTTTTAAACATACTAGTAAAGGTTCCAGGTTTCCAAAGTGTGTAAGTTATAAATTTGTAATTGCTTCTGGCATTAAAATACTTGAACTTCTTGACACTTCTTGAAACTTCTAGACATTTGCTTCTACAGATTTCTCCACCATGTTCCTGTGGAAAAATACGTTTTAAGGTTTTTTAGTCATTCATGCCATGTCACCTTTATACTGAAGGGAAGCTTTACAGTTATGCTTTGTTAGCGTTTTCTGTCACAATAACAGAATACTTGAGTTAATTAACTCTTTAAGAGAAGAGGTTGGTTTTTGACTTCTAGTTTTGGAGATTCTAGGCTCGTATCAGTAGTCCTGTTGCTTCAGGTGTCTGGTGAGCATGGCAGGTGGCAATAACAGGAAGCTTATAGCAGTCAAATGCTACCTTATGGCCAGAAAACAGAAGAGAAGGAGGGAGAGGCGAAAGTCCTGAAATTTCTCTTGGGGACACATCCTCAATGACTGAAAGACCTCCCCTCCCTTCCAGATGACCTTCCTCAGGTCCACAACACCTTCCACCTTCCGATAGAGTTAGCCTGGGGTTCTATATTCTAAAACCATATAGGACTTCTGTAGACATTTATCGAAATCATGACATATGCCTAATAAAAAAGTTTCACTTGGAAAAAGATACACTTTTTAATGCATCATATATATATATATGATTATATACGTGATTATACATAGTATATTTAATGAATATATATGTGTATATACACACACATATATATACATACATATATATATATATGTATGTATATATATATACATATATACAGAGAGAGAGAGAGAGAGAGAGAGAGAGAGAGGAGGTAACAGAGATATCAGTCTAGACTTGAACTTAGCATCTTTCCTCAGCCTCTTAGGTGTTAGCATTTTATATACCTTGATTCTCCAGCCTATATAGGTTTCTTACAGTTAAATGATTGGAAGGAAGCTCCTTAAAGCCCACAGGAAAAGCCACACACAGCGACATTTTTTCATTCACTGGCCTATGTCAGCACATTCCATTTCCCCCGAAGCTCATTCACTTATGACTGAACCTCGCTGGAGGGATCTCTCATGCGTCTATGGCGCCTTCTCTTCAGGCTCCATCCATACCCTTCTTGCTGGCAGCTGCAGCTCAGATGATCACACCAGAGAGAATGCACTCTTCCTTTGTCACCAGGGCTGTGATCTTTGGTGATATTGATCCTCTGTCTGCTGACCTGCATCGTGGGCCTCTTCTGTGAACCCAGCACTCACTGTGTGTTTGAGAAGACAATGACTGGGTCAAGAGACTATTTGGTTGGACTACTGGCACGATCTAATAGCGATAGCCTCAAATTCTTCAGAATATTTTACTTTTGTGATTTTTAATTTTTCAATTATTTTCAGCCAAATATTCGCGTCTTGAAATATTGACATTTTGGAAACAATCATTAAACTGCTGCCATGTTTTCACCTTCACAGACTTCAGAGAATACAATTACTTTGTGAGTGGGAAGTTTGATGGAGTTACATGCTGGGTAAACATTAAAAAATATCTAAACTGAATAGCATCTTGTGTATTTTAAAAGTTAACCCATCCTAAACCATTTGATTCTGCCAATACACTCCTGAGTATTCAGAGTAGGCTTAGGCCCACCATTCGACACACACGGGAAAAAAAAGCTTAGAGCTGTAGAAACCTTTTCTGCAACTTAAGGCCATTTCCCTGATTTTCAGATTTTCAGTACTGCTTGTGACAATCCACACACTGCTTACGTACTTTTTAAAAAGAGACATTCCATCCATCGCTCTTATCCAACAAATTCTTTTAGGGATGCAAACAGGCAGAAGATATTTTGTTAATGTGAATTTGTTGGTATTAATAAAACTTTATTATTGGCTTAATGAATGAAAACAGTGTTTGCTTTTGTAAGCTCAAAATCTGGAGTTGGAGATGACAGTTTCTGCACTGTGACTGTGCATGCACG
>JADRCC010574878.1:0-22900 GCA_019843855.1 Hylomyscus alleni | reverse complement strand
GAATCAATGACATTTATGATGTTCTAAAAAGCTATCAATGTTATATTCAATGTCATGTCATTTTCAGTGGTTTCTTTGTTCTTGTCTCTAGTATAATAGTTTATTTCCTCATGAAACAATCTCTAATAAAAACATTGAAAAGTTGACTTTAGAAATACAAAATTTTAATTTTCTTTGAAAGTACCTAAATATGTATCACAAATATGCCTGAATAGGTTTTATGAGTTGTTATTTATAAGAGCTACTTCTGATATCCCAATAATTATTTACTATCCTTCACTGTGGGCAGGAATTAGACAACCCATTTCTTTCAAATGTAGAGTTCAAGTACTTTTCTAATAGGTTATGATTTCTAATTGCATCTATACTAGTTAGCACCAACCATTACCCTGACACCACCTAAGATTAAAGGCAGAGAGGTTTAATGAGGAGGTATATAGATGAACTTCATATGTGGCCATGTCTGTTAGGAAGTGTCTTGACTGTTAATTGATGCAAGTAGATTCTAAATGTTTTGACCAGAATTATTCCGTGCACTGGACCCTGGACTGAATTAGAGTAGAGAAAGCTAGCTGTGTACTAACCAAGCAAGCAAGTGTACACAACTTGGTTCTTGCTTTGTTCTTGGTGCTCTAACTCCATGCCTTGACTCCCCCATAGTGATTTAGTCTGAAGTTGTATATAAGCCAAGGCATCTCCTCCCCCATGTCAGGGTGCTTGTGAGAGCAACAAATGAAACTAGGACAGTAGGAAAGTTCGACAGAAAGTAACTTTCTTCTCAATCAAAAGGTTTCAAAGGGAATCCAATGCCTTTTTCATTTTTACCACTGTCTCTATTGGCGTATTTGCTAAGAAAGTGCACCCCTCTATTCTGCAAAGGGAAGAGGTCCCAGAAAGTAAGTTTCTTTATTAGAAGTAATTATTTCTTGTACACTTAACATTTGTTGAGGGTGAAACTCACACAATGTCACACATTCAATAGAAAACAAAATAAAATAAGTTGTAGAATATTACTTAAAATCTAATCACTACTACTAATTATTATTCCTGGTGTATGGAGAAGTTTACTCTACTGTCCTATCCAGGTTGGTGTTGAAATTGTGGCTGTTCTTCATTCTCAGTCTCCTGGATGCTAAGATTATAGATGTGAGCTACCACATCTGGCTTCCCTACTACTGTGTTTTCCTACTTTGTTTTAAATCTAAATGTATTTACTTAGGTTATTAAGTGATACTGGATTCTACTTTCATGTTAATTTCACTTTCAGTAATTACCTAGTGCTTCATTAACAAAATGCACGAGTGTTTCTAACCACAAAATTCACTAAACCCGGTTCAGGCTTTGCTCCAGTTCTACTAAGCTGACCTTTGTTTTAATTAGCAGAGTTGCCATGCTTTGAGTAAGAGTACTGGAACTCCAAAGAGAGAGCATCACCATCCTTACAAACACTTTAATGAACCTCAGGGTGAAACTGTGAAACTTACATGAACTATTAAAAGCTGCATCAGTACTAGCTTGATTTCATAGTATCCATTAATTAACTCAATTAATTTCCCCCATTTAATGAACTTACCTGAATTGACATTTGTGCTTTTTGTCTTTTCTTTTTGCTTATTTATGTGTTTTGGTAAGAAAAAAAGCAAGCTCAGCAAACCATAAATTTTATTTTTTTATGCACAAAATATATTTCTGGAGCCAAGACTTAATGATTTATGAAGATGCACTTCATTTTTAAACATATGGAGGAACTGATAAACTTATATGAAACATGGAGGTTCAAAAAAACATAATAATTAAAAATTAACTAAATATAATGCCCAGTGCCCTTTCCAGGAGATTAACATTTCAACCTTCTTTTTATTTAGTAAAAGATAATCAAAATAAAATTATTTTGGTTATTGTAAATGTACCATACTTTGTATTTGGAAATATTTTACTTATATACCTCATTTCCTAAACACTTGGTTTATTGCCCTCTGGAATAGGAGGGAAAAAACCTCTAAACCGAGGATCTATATTGACTCAATTGGAAATGTGTTATACTTTTAAAAGTCTCCTAAACCTATTCTTTTAAGTGTCTCGTTATAGATTATTCACTTGCTACATATGAATACATTGGCTAGTTTTATTTGATGATTTGCTATTTTGATTGCATATCTCCACTATACGATTTCAATGAGGATAATTTTGTCAATTTTGTTTTTAAAAGAAGATCTTTCAAAACAGAATTGCCTCACTGGTAGTCTTTAGTCACTTAAAAATATAGTCAATGATTCATGATTAGACATTAAAAGATGATACTCTGCAACCTCCAAGCTTGACCATAAGTTTCTACTTAAGCCCCTCCAGAAAAGTGATCCAAAAATGTGTGTTGTAGAGAATTTCAGGGCTAGGATTTATTGATACTCTATCGCTTGTTATGTAAGTAAAATATAAGAAGGAAATTAAAATTTAATACTTTTCCCTAAGCATAGACATGTCAAAACTACAAAATCAATCCATCAATTGGTCTGTTTTTTTTTTTTTCTTGTAGAGTTGTCAACTGACCAAAACCATTAATCTCTACAGTCTCTAAGTTGATAAGCCTTATTAATGATATTGAAATTTGGGAAATTATAAAGTTACTAAACAAGCCGCCCACCCCCAACTCCACCACGAGTATCTAGCTAAAGGAAATGAAAACAAAGGGGTACTAGGACAAATTAATTTGAATGTGACATATTGCTGATTAAGACACTAGGACTGGAGATTTCTGTCTCATTAGCAACTTGTAGGTTGTCACTGTTCCTTTGTGCACTTGATGGAGTTGTATTAGCAGGTCAACAGAGCAGCGAAAAGCTGGATTTTTAACTATTCTACCAAGCCATTCGTGACATTTGGAGGAAAACTCTGTAGAGGAAAGCCCCAGAAACTTCTGTTATCTTTGCACTCATATTCCAAGAAGTAAAGCAATTAAAAAGTCACAAAATCGAAATTAAGTGCAGACCCTCTCTCATTAAAGGGATATTATAAAGCCAGATTTCTATTAGGTGTTTATTGAGATCAATTTGCTCCACCAAACTCTCTTCTGTTGTTAATGTAATCATTTAAATTAAAGCAGGAGGAAAGGTAGACTGAACCTTTCTTTCTGGAGGACAGAGATTGGAAGGAGACTGAGATTTCAATGAGTCACACTATGAGAGGCTGTGTATTATAGATGGCAGCATAGATATATATATATATTACTTTGCCTCAAATTAGAGCCTGACACTATAAAGTAAGATATTTTTAAAGTAGCCTTAGTGAGTGGTGAGTGGTGATGGCAAGAAAAGTTTCAGCCCAACACATTTTTTTTTTTTTAAGAAACAGATAATTAAGCCTAATTAAACCTAAGTCTATATCCTTAGGTTAATTCATCCAAATTTTGTTTTTCTGTATTTATTGTTTTGTTTTGTTTTTGCTTTTAATGTAGTGACCTGGGTGGTAGCCTCCCATTATAAGTTTCAGAGGTTTATTTATTTATTTGGTTTTTTACATTTCACATTCTATATTAATGTGAAAATTATGATTATGTAATGACAGAGAATACATATTTTTTAAAAGAGGTTTGTTTTCACAGCTTTTATGAAGGCAAGACTGTCTGAATTTCACACAGTTTCACAGAGAGGAGGCACTTACCAGTATGTCTTTAAGGGAGAATGAAAGATAAAAGAACACAGGGGAGAGAAATTCCCTTGGAAGCTTGTGTGCACTTGGCAGGGGCTACTCTCCAAGCTGTCCCACTTGCATTTCCTCTGCACTACATTAATTTCCGATATAAGACATGTATTCTCCATGTCAATTTCAAACTAAAGCATTTTGAGTTTGGTATCATTCCTACATTAAAAAGTATACTTACAACTTTCATCATAGAGAACTTGTTAAAGACTATTATATAAGCATACACACACACACACACACACACACACACACACACACATCCATCTTTTATTCTCAATATGCCAAGAATTTTATCAAGAATTGTAGACCTGGATTTTTCAAAACCTACTTTAATAAGGCTTCTCAAATACTTTGCCTCCCACACCCGGATTTTTAGCTCACTGTCAAAAGGTAGGCGAGAAGAGATGTAAAGAGGGCAAGGGGATATGGACCTGTGTAGAAGTAGTTCTTTGGAGTTATTCCAATCTTCCTTGGGCAGCATCCTAGTTCAGTAATGACAGGATATAAACAGTTCAAGGGTATCACCAAATATGAATCAGTGATGGTAGCACTATCCAGCAGAAACCACCAGGCTTCCCATGCTGAATCCGCATGAGTCAGCAGGAGCAACCAGAAACAGATTAGATGCCAGGAGAAGTTCTCTGCCATGTCTTTCCAGAAAAGTGAAGATAAATGAGGATGCAAGACCAAGGAAGCATTGCAAGGCTAACTATGGAAGTGCCCAGTCACTGTCCATTGACTCCTAGTTATACTCTCTCCAAACACCATGTGAGCCTGCCTCAGCTAGACATCACGTGAATCTACACCACATGACACAACCAGTCATTTCCACTTCCAATAATAAGTATTGAATTTTATTTATTGCTTTTCTTTTTGCTTTTAATTAACTACTTTTGAAATAATTCTTCTCTAATAAAATTCTGATACTGAATCATCCCTGTGTTTGGGGATAAAATCCAAATTTGTCTTGACAGAATTGGTGTAAATACATAATGAAAGTCAGTGGATAAAAAGGGAGTATCTACAGGTCTTACAGCTGATGAGTTTTCAGCAAAGGAATATTCAAAGAATAGTCACATGAAAAACAATGATTTTTCAATAAATGGTGCTGGAAAAAAGTGGACTGGAATATACAAAGGAGTAAAAGCAGATATCTATATCTTATCATCTGAAAAAATAAAGTCGATGGAATTAAAGACATCAAATAAGACATGATACTGTGAAAAAGCTACAGGAAAAACAAAGACGAGAGAAATAAGAAACTCCAAAAGCACATGATATATATGAAAGCAATCATATACTACCCTATACTAGGCAAGAATACAAATGCAGTGATGCCTCCTTAGTGATGAGACATCTGTGGGGCTGTCTTTATTGCAGTACCATCAAAATTGCCAAGGAACGGAGGCAATAGATGTGTCCATCAAGTGATTAATGAGAAAATTAAAATGTGGAAGATACACGCCATCAGATATTAATCTGCCATAAAGAATTCAATGTTGTCATCTGTGACAACATTAGACAGAGCTCAGCTTCGTATGTTAAGTGAATTAAGCAAGTTTTATAAGGACAAACACCAGTCAGCGTATAGAATCTAAAAGCAGTGCTCTTATGAGATTTGAGATTTGAATAGTGGACACCAGAAGCTGTAGAGCCACAATGAAAAAGGAAGTAGGTTGACCACCCTGTGCTAAGTTATCGGTATATAACAGAAAGGAATTCTGATTTGCTATTATGAGTCAAGGTGACTTGGTATGACAAGTATGTTCCACATACTTTAGAAAACTGAAAGATTCTAAATGTCTTCACCACAAAAAAATGAATATTTGAGGAGACAGCTATTTTTAACATGATTTAAACAGTACACAATGATACATGCATTAAAAATATCACATGGAACTCTCTAAATATGAATAAATGATTTTTATGTTTTATGTATCAGTTAAAAATAAATTTAAATTAAATATTCAACAGGAATACAAAGTAAAATTGTTATTTCTCAAAAATGATACCAATATGATATAGGAAATTTTATAACTTCAAAATCATCTCTCATAAATGCTAGATCACAGAGTATCACATACTAGGGAGTATTTTGCCACTAACTTGTAACCATTTTCATTAATTTAATATTTTTTAATTTTTGAGAGTGCTGTATACCATGAAATATGATCATATATGCCTTTCAAATTTACTCATATTCCCCAAATCTGCCTCTCTCCCAAATCAAAAATTTTGGTGGACAGTGTATTGCTAAGTTACAGAGACTGGCTTCAAAATTATGATCCTCCTGCTTCTATTACTTGAGTAGCTAGGATTACAGATGTGTCTGTCCCTTACAAGATCTATTATGTATCAGTATAGACTCTTTAAATACCTTAAATAATGTTTTTCCTAATTTGGATATTATTTATTACTGTGGGTGGTGAGTATAACCAAATGTTAAATTGGATATTGCGCATGATAGTTTTGCTATATTCTTTTTCACATGGAATTGAATCTCTGTTTATATGCCATAGCATCTTACATATTCCTTGCAGACAAAACTGTGGCTTTGTGAATTGTCTATAAGTATCTGAGATATAAATTTCAGGTTATTTTGAAGTTGTGCCTGTTTGTATCATTCGCCCACTCAAGACATCACACATTCTTCAACCACCCCCTTCACTTGGAACAGACACCCAATTAATACATGCCAGGCAGGCCACCTTGCTCTTCTCCTTCAAAAACTCCAAAAAAACCATCTGTTCTGGGAGGCTTTCCAGCTACAATAACCACCTACTACTTTCCATTGCCTATAATATCCGCATCATTTTTTTGAGCACTGCTTAGAGAGTTTGCCATTACAAAACCCATAAGATATTTTCTAAATACCATATTCTGGTATTTAACCTCCTTTCAAACATCTACATTCTCTTAGAATAATAGCATATTCCTGTAAGCTTTCTTTCTATTACAAAATAGAAAAAATGTGAGCTTTTAAATAGTAAGAGACTTAACATTGATCTTGAAACAAGATTTTATCCAAACCAGTTAGGTATACTAATTAGTTCTCTGTGTCAAATTCTGATAGATATGTTTTATTGAAACTGCCTCATTGGGTTTTTGTGAAGATACTATCTTGTAGAACATAAACAATGAAATGCATTGTTTTTAAATAAGCACACTTTAAATTTCAAATTTTATTGCAAATGTCTTGCTAGGCAACAACAGTTAATTTTGATCTCATGACATTTTGATAAATTATTCCTTGGAGGAAAACAGTACAGTACAAGTTGTTTTTATCATGAAACAAAATAAAAATAAAAATGAAAACCTGATTTTTTACCAGAATTTTAAAGTTGTATGTATGATTGTGGCTATCACTGTCCAGGTAGAAAATTAAAGCATTCCTTTCTAACTAATGTCAATGTCAAGTTTTAGTTTTATATTTCCACAGTACGTGTTGTAAATCATGAGGCAGATACCAGAGACTGAGAATGGATTGAAGAATCTATACACTGATGCTACACTAAGGAGATACTGTGAGAGACATCTCCTAGGCTAGGAAGGCATAGCTCCCTGTAGGGGTATTGGGTGGCAGGATGGAGCCCAAATAATAAAAAATATAGAAAGAAGAGTTTAGAAGCAGATTCTAGTCCTCTTATTCATCAAGTCAAAGTGAAAAAAATATAGAGTAAGATGAGGCTCTCAAAGAATCTAAAATGTTGCCATGGAAAAAGCTCTTATGGTCTAGGAAGACAATGTTGTTTTAATCACTTGCACTACACATGAATAGGAAAACAACAATGGCTCAACCTGGTCCCTGTCCAGTGGATCCAAGGCAGATACTAGCCTGAGAGCATACACTTCAGTCCTTTCCACAGTAAGGATTGCTTAAGGATTGCCACTCAGGATTGCTGAAGGAGAAACAGGAGGGTGAAGGTTAAGACAAATAAATGGTGATTGTAAGTTCTCTCTATCAAGTTCTGTTTCTCTGGAAGATACTAGGGTACCTGTAGTAAGAGGAAATATAGGTCCTTTGTCCCTAAGTATTGTTATAGAAAGAAGGGAAGCAAAGGTGAGACCAGTGGAGAAAGACATGGAAAACCTGTATAGCTATATGGGTGAGAAAATGTATAAAAGCAGAAAGTCTAGAATATTTCATAGACCAGTTGTTACTACTACATCAGTGGGAACAGTGGGAATGAATACTCAAAGTCAAAAAGAAGTAATTTGTAGAAATAAAAAAAAAATAACCTAGTCTTTTACAGAAACCTATAACTGCTGATTATCTTATCACTATACCAACATATTTATTGCAAAATATATGTAATTAACTAGTGGTTATTACTATTACCTCCACTTTACAAGCACATAAGATACATAAGACCACCAAAAATTTAAATCATTTAATGATTATTAACTGCCTACAACATATAAGGCAGGTGATGGAGATATGAGGAAAGAGATGTCACATCATTTTTACCCTGCTTTTTAAAAGTTTAACATTATAATTGACCCCAATAATTATCCTGTTTTGAAACTTCTGAGATCATTTTTCCTCACCCCCTTAAAAAAAGTCATTCAACAATTTTGCTTTGAATTTTATTTGGAAAGGTACACCTGTTTTTGACTGTTTAGAAAATATTAATTATCACCATCAATATGCTTGCAATATTTCCTGCCAAGAAGAAAAGAGCAGACATGGCATATATCTCTGGGCGTAAACATTTCAAGATCACATGACATATTTTACATAAGTGCAAATCTAAAGCCTTAAATCAGTATGTATACACTAACTATTTCTTTATTTACCCAACAATGGTAAAGGTCAATGGCCTTCTTAGAATGTCAGAACAATGAGGATGCTCTGTTCTCAATGTTCTCACATGAATTCTAAATCATTTCAAACCATTTTCATAATGCTATCCATCCTGAAAGTTAAGGAGCCGTTCTATCAGTCCAGGATTTGAATTCCTCCTTTCTTGGGGAGTACTGAGATTTCTTTCATCTACTCAAGTATAGAAGATAAAGATACATAGTGAACAGGATTTAGTATCTATTATTTGCCAATCACTTATAGTACAAGTGTATCTTCCTGAGATTTCTTACCTGAACTTCGTGGATAAAATTCTCTGAGGGGGAACTTAATGTAGAACTCCATTTGTAAAGACAAATCACAAAGTGAAACAGAATGCCTTCATACCATGCAGGGAAATGTCTAGTTTAGTATCTGAAATGAAAAAAGCTAACATAAGCTAACACAACTGCCTGTGGAGATGACGATAGCTGTGGCTCGCACATCTGGGATTACTATATGCCAGGAACACTTCTTAGCTTCTAATTTGAATTAACTTATTTATTCACTTATATTCTATAGCAGCAGTTCTCAACCTATGGGTCATGACCCATTTGCAGGAGGGAGCGGGGGCAGGGGGGTGGAATTTTTCCAAGGAATCACCTCGAACCATCAACCATTGAAAAATTACAGATATTTACATTACAATTCACAGCAGTAGCAAAATTACAGTTATGAAGTGGCAATAAGACGAAGTGTATGGATCAGGGTCACCACAACAGGTAGAACTGTATTAAAGGCTTGCGTTAGACAGGTTGAGAATCACGGCTCTATAGGGAAAGAACAATTAGTATTAACATCTTACAAAGTAGCATGTACCAGGGTCATTTGACTGGTAAGCAAAGGAACCTGAAGTTATAGTTTGATTTGAACGTTCCAGAGTGAGCACTGTCTCTGATGAACATCAAATTCTATGTTTTTGATGTGTATTCTTATTTCTAACTCATAAACAAGCAGTGTTGATGCATACCAGTGCCTCTGGTTCATGGTTGTAGGCGGACTTCATGGATCACAACCAAAATAAGCTTTATTTTGCGTAGTCTTTTCCTCAACTGCTGGGAATTCCCACACTACTCCAGAGTAGGACTGGACTTTACTCAGACCCATCTTTCCTTGATCATGTCGACGGTATGGATAGCAAACCATAAAGCCTGCACTCCTTGTTCCCTTCATCAGCTCTGAGATTCATGCTCAGCCTTTGAACACTTTTCTCTCACAGTTAGAGAATCCCATCTGTTACAAGGGTGACACACATTCTCTGATAGTAAATATTTTCAGCCTTGTTGGTCATATGGTCTCTGGCATAACTCAGCTCTGCCCTCTGGGCTTAAATATGGACATAAGATAGAGAAACCAGTAACCTTGGCTGTATGTCAACAATTTTTTTCAAACCAAAGTAGAAGCCTGGAACTGGGATGTGTGGCCATTTTTTGCCACCCTCTGATCTGTACTGTTATAATGCAGAGGAAGTTTTTATTCTGTTCTGCCTTATAAAATGAAATAAATAGCTATTTGAAACCTTGCCTCCACACTTGGAAGGCCAGTAAATCTTATGATATCTCCTTGTGTCTCCCAAAGAGGTACTCTCCTCTTAATCACGATTCTAAACTAGACAATCAGTTAAAACCAATTCTTATGTCATGTGTTTCAATAAACTCTTATCTATTGGGTCTAATTGCTACAACAGCTCTGCTGGTCATCTTTACACTACCAAGGCTATACAGAGAAACTCTGTACCCAGAAAAACAAACAAATAACCCAAATACACAAAAAGCAAAGCAACAAACATTTTTCCAATTTACAAAGGATATAGGTTTTAAACTTTTACAATCAGAAAGTATAATACTTCCTCCAAGTCTAATGTCACCACCACCACTATTATCATCATCATCATCATCAACAGCACATAGCAGTCTTCGTATTCCAAGGGATATCATGGAGGATTACTATAAGATATATGCAAAGCCTTAACTTCTAACATTTTCAAATACTTCCAACTTTAGGTTTTTTTTTTTTGTTTTTTTTTTTTTTTTTTTTTTTTTTTTTTTTTGGTTTTTCGAGACAGTGTTTCTCTGTGTAGCCCTGGCTGTCCTGGAACTCACTCTGTAGACCAGGCTGGCCTCGAACTAAGAAATCCACCTGTCTCTGCCTCCCAAGTGCTCCGATTAATGGCGTGTGCCACCATCACCCAGCTCCAACTCTAATTTTAATTCTCTTGGAATCATGTAATATTTCAGTCATACCTTTCTCTGTTTTAGAGTAGTGAGTCTCCAGCTTCCTAAGGCTGTGACCCTTTAACATAGTTCCTCACATTGTGGCAATTCCTAATCATAAAGTTATTTTGTTACTACTTCATAAGTATCATTTTGCTACTGCTATGAATATGTACATATTTAATATTAAGGATATCTGATGTGGAACCCCCAAAGGGTTTCAACCCACAAGTTAAGCACCACTGTTTAGAGAACCTGTGTGCTCTTTCTTTACAGCACCAGTACTTCTCACTCACAGGAGTTAGATACCAGGTTTTTCCTTGTGTGATTTCATTGGGTCTGACTTTTACATAAGAGTTCATGTTATCCAATCTTGCCTGGAATTCATACATAGCTTGGAATGGCCTTGAACTACTAATTTTCCTGCCTTTGCCTCCTGAGTGCTACGATTATAAATTTAAGCCACCATAGTAGCAAATGGTGGTTAATGTAGCAACTTCCTGTGAAAATAAAAGAAGGGAAATGGTAATACATTAGTTTTATCACAAACATGTTATTTACTTACGCTTACCATGACAAGCAAGGACTAGGAATTACTACATCATTGTTCTAAGTGATGACATGAGGGCTCCTAAATAGCAAATAATGTTTTACAGCTGGTAAGAAGCAGAATTAGATTCTCACGAAGACAAGAATTAAAAGCTTTTGTTTTTTTATTTGACATTATGTTTGAGAAGTTATCTATGAAACTAAATATCATGTTCGCATTTCCAAACCATCAATATCATCTTGGTTTCTATACACTCTGATTAGAATTCCGTGTATTTCTTAGTGAGCATCAGGACAACGTGGCTGGATAAATTGAACAGAGAAGTTAAAACCTGCAGAAATAACATAAGTATGAGTTGTATTGCTGTTTATGTGCCACAGTACTTAGAAGATTCTGAATGAAATTAAAATGCATTTCACTGGTGTGGAATCATGAACATTTGTCAAAATTGTTTTGTACAAAATTCTCTAGCTTTTCACAGCTGTATAAATGCTCCAGCAAAGAAATGAGCACCAAGTGAATAAAAACAGATGTGGCACTTTGCGTATTATCAACAAAATCTCTTCTGTTTTCATCTTCCCAATGTCTTACCATAACTTCATTTATGACATAATTCTGTACATAAAAATGCAGGGAAAGTACTTGATATTGGCATGGCCCACAATGTCCTTATGTATGGTATTGTGGCTACTTTTATTTCTCTAGAGATAACCTTTGCACAGAAACTAATTTTCTAACTAAAACCCCAACCTTTCATGCAATGCACTCAAAGCGACACCACCAAACATTCTCTTCTCTACTGAATGTAATTGAGGCAGAACATTTAAAGGCACCTGAAATGAATGTGCACTGAACAGTCTCCATTTTGATTCAGGAAATGGATTTAGGGAATTTTTCAATACCCTGTGAATTTTAAGGAGAGGAAATTACCTTTGGTTATTTAAAGTGAGAGAGAAGTCCGTGATCAGAGCCTTAGGCCAATGTGTTATCATCAAGCCCAAGCTAGTTAAAAAGGTCTGCCTCTGGAAAGTCACTAGTGACTTTGCTTTATAAGTTGCATTTTTGCAGCTTCTATTAAAATGCCACACAGTGACTATTCTAGCGAAACTCCACATGGGTGCTCATCCTAAAAAGTTAACTGTTTTTTACTTTGTTTCTCCCACTGTTAGCCTTCCAGAGGGAGCCATGCCAGTCTTAGATTAACTTGGCATAACAGCTCCAGTCCCCTTTAAGAGTTCACATAGAAATATATTTTACAGCTTTTAATTGTTTCAAATTTTTATGAGGGTGGAATATATTTTAACAGACATCTCCATAAGTGACATGATTATTTTATTCTAATCTGAAAACCCAATTATCACCTTGTTGCAGAAGACAAGGAACAGCCTTAGAGGCAAACTAATATATCCTATCAGTGGGACGGTTTGTCACTTTTGAAATAATAGTCATCTTTGCAAATAAAATTGTTATAGAGTTTCATTGAATGAAGAAGAGATATGGAACCCCCTCACGCTGTTACACATTAAAATTAACTTCCCACAGGTTTTTAAACTGTTTACTGCATGCTCCGTGTGTTGGATCATAAAGGGATGTGATAGCATTGACAACACAGAAGATCAAAAGCAAGTGTGCTTCCTATCAGCTTTTCAAAGTAAGCAGGCTTCACACACCACATAGATACATCATATGTGCAAGTGCACACAAATGGAAGAGGAACATGCTGGATGCCACAGTAAGGAGAGATCACAGCATACTGATAAATGGTAGGAAAAGAACTTGCATTGTTAGAATAAATAGTATTTTAATCACCTCAAACGAACAGTAGCCAACAGTTTCTGTTTGGGAGTAGCTTGCTTGTGTGTTGAAATTTTTGGCTTGCTTTCATAATGACTACCCAAGAAGAACTGAAATAACAAACATATCAAAGATACAAAAATGTAAAAACATATTTAAATAGAAGTTGGCAATTATTATATTATTAAAATCTGTAAAATATTATTCTAAAATCGTAATTACATAGGAAATAAAATTAGCGGTGTAGCGTGTCACAGGAGTGCTACGATATAGTTAATTTCTCCATATATTTACTTACGAAAAATAAGGAACATTTTAAAGAAAACACTCTGTTCCCATTAGAAAATAATCGACGACTTTGGCTTTTTCTATAGTTAGTAATGCTACAATTAAGTCAGAGTATGAACCCTAAGACTTTCAGTTTGACTGCAGCAAAGCTCCTTCCACTTAGGGTTAAGGCTAGCTTGTTCACCCAACGTGATCAAAGCTCTTTAATTAGTCAGTGGGGTGGGTGGGGCGCATTGATGTCCTTTGCCCTCCTGCTGCTCTCTGCTGAGGCTTTGGCTCTTTATAACAGACTCTCAAGCGCACTGGCTGGCATTCAAACGCAACTCAGATTACACTTCGTTAGAAGAGCTGCATACTTCCACATAAGAAGGACTACTGATGTAAATAATCTAAGTCCTGGCAACGCAACAACCAAACAATGACTTTGCCAGTGAGCGTATTCAGCAAGGACTCATCCAATGTTCTCTAGAAGGCTGAACGGCTGCAATGCTGAGTGCATATGCGCTCGCGCCCTCTGCTGGCTGGATTCTACAATTTCTCCATCGTATTAAAAATCTTTTAGAGACTTATAAAAAGTGACTTCCTTCCTTCCTCCCTCCCTCCTTCCCTCCCTCCTTCCCGCCCTCTCTCCTTTACCTCCCTCTTTTCCTTCCCTCCCTTCTCTCCCTTTCTCCTTCCTTTATTCTTTCCTTTCTGATATCCTCACTGTCTTTTACATATTGAGAACTTATTAAGAATATACATTTTAAATTGAATTCCAAAACTTATATGCAATTACTCCTTGAAAATTACAGTTAAATTGCATCCATACATTAATTATATTAAAATAACTTAAAATTTTGATTAAGTTCTATTCTTTATTTATAAGAAGCTCTTTTAAATAAACTATAAAAATAATTCAAATATATTGTTTTTGATATAGCAACTAAAAATGAACCATCACAAAGTAAGCTTAATAATTTTTCTGAAAAGGTATGAAATATAATTTAGCAATGATTTTAAGTGAATAACTTGAACATAACACATCAATTATATTTAAAATAACCAAGTTCAGTTAAGTAAACTAGAATACTTGGAATCACTCCAGTTTTGCAAATAATGGGACAAAAGTGACCCCAGTGTGGAAGATGATTGGCTCCAGCATGCAGATTACCTAATGACTGTTCAATACAGTTTGCTGTCCTTGGCATTGGTTTAGATGGTGCATCAATATCTCATATCCAACGGATAGGAAACTGGTCTTATCATTGTCATCATTACCTCATAGGGAACCTTTCCTCTGTATTGATCTATTGCTTGGCATTGGTTCATCCATTCTGCATGCACATACTTCCATTTCCAGCATCTTGCTTTTCACATACATATTTTCTTCAGCTTTTAAGCAAGGCAACAATCTTTTGGGTTTTTGTTTGTTTGCTCTGTTTGTTTTTGTTTTTGTTTTTGTTTGTTTGTGTTTTTGGAGACATGGTTTCTCTGTATTACCCTGGCTGTCCTGGAACTCACTCTGTATACCTGACTGGCCTCGAATTCAGAAATCTGCCTGCCTCTGCCTCCCAAGTGCTGGTATTAAAGGCGTGTGCCACCACCGCCCAGCTGCAAGGCAAGAATAAACACTTTTCTTCTAGAAGTATATTTCCTTAGTCTTACTTAATAAAATCTGCTTTTTCATAACACTTCATTATAAAGATTATATATTATGTGTGTGTGAGAGTGTGTGTATCATCACAATATAATATATATATACATATATATATATATGTATATATATATATATATACACACACACAGAGAGACATACACATCACACACATATAGAGATGCATATGCATGTGCATTTAGGTACATGTACACACACTGGCTTGGGTTTGACATCTTATGTACTTGAGGTTGACGTTAATCTTATGATCTCCCACCTCTGACTCCCAAGTGCAGAGATTACAGATGTGCACCATCACACCTCGTTATATTTGGTGGATAAAGATCAGATTCTGGGCTTTATGCTTGCTAGCTGGGCACTTTACCAACTGAGCAACACCTCAAGCCATTGGCAGGGATTTATTAAGGGAAGAGGTAAAGATCTGCTGTCTCCTTTAGGATGTTTGTCACTACAGGATGGACGAGATGTGTGGTTCAAGCGCCCGAGCATAAGTCCTCAGGAGTCAGCTCCTGAGTCGGGACCGCGGTCTGGATTCCTGTTAGAGTTTCTGCTTCTTACTATTCACCAGGACAATTACAATTGTGGTCCTAATGATTAGCTCAGGTTTGCCAATGACAGTCACAGAAGTAGGACAAGGAAAGCCTAGGAGAATCATAAGAGTCCTGGGAATAAGAAGGGTTGTGTCAGAGAGGGGAAGCTTGAGTTGGGTGGCAGTGAGAATGTCGTGAACAGTGACTACAGTACATACTGGTTATTTAATATTTGGTAGTCATTATTAAAGGGTTCTTACTGGATGTCAAAGTCGGAAGGAGGATCTTCCTGAGAAACTGGAACGTGATACTCACATTTATATTTAGGGTTTATACTTTTAATTTCTAAGTATTTCCAGAGATTTTAGCCATTAAAGAAATGCTTTCCCAGAGGCCAAGGAGAAGGGATATGGGGGAAGAACTCTGCAAAGGGGGACCGGAATCAGGGACAATATTTTGGATGTAAATAAAATAATTAACAATGATAATAATGATAAAGAAATAACTTCAAAAATAATGTTTTCTTTCAATTTTAGAACTAGTTCTGATCAGTACATAGAAATATGAGGGTTACTTGGATACAGTATGTACTTCATGGGCATATAGTTCATGTGAAGTGCATACAAGAAAATATAGACTTGAAAATGTTACATACATGAATATTTCTCTGTTCAGAAACAATATCTGTAAGGAATTCTTTCTTTTTCCCCAAAGAAAAACAGCCTTTCCAAGTTAATATTTTAGAATTAACTTTGTTCAGACAGAAAATGATGCTTCACACGCCTGTGTAACCACATATTTTCTAAAAGAAAGATATTAGTAAGTAATGCTTAGGTGGAGCCAGAAGCCTCTAATTAGTTCCAATTAGCCATGTCAGGGGATTACTTTCTAGGTAAAATTACCTTATAATGAGGTGATTAACCTCTTTGGAAATAGTTCAAGATGGACTTATTTTATATTTAATCTGCTCTATAAAGAATCATTACAACAGGGGTCCTCAAATTTTTCCCTGGGATAATTTCTGTGAAGTATCAATTGATTTTATTCCTGAAAAGCTATATGACACTTTCATTACATTATTGATATAGTGAGTTCTAGTGCATCTAGAGATGAGAAATCAAGTAAGTTTCATACCAAATCAGCTCACTTAGATAACATTAAGATTATATACACTAAAAAAATAAGAATTGACTCTAGACTATCCATGAACAAAAGCAGGAAACAATACTGCTATCAACTTCCATCAAGGTAGTATAATCATTTCTCAAAGTTGGTTCCTTATTGTGTTTTGGTTTAGAGAGTCTCTTCCATGTCCAGAACACAATTTGTTCTTGTCAACAACAACAAATTAGGTCAGAACACACAGAGGACTAAATTCTGAGACTTTAGCATATCAAATATTTGATAAACTTGGGTTAGGGTGATGAAAAAAAAGGAGTTTTAATTGCTGCCTCTCATTTCTTTTCAGTTTAGGAACTAATTTACTACAGCATATATATTTATATACATACATATACAAACACACACACACGTGCGCGCGCACACACACACACACACACACACACACATATTGAACAAATATACATTTTTGCTGTCACATATTTTCTGTTTTCATTTGATGAGTATTTTCCAAAATTTTACTTGTAGGTAGAAACTATGGGTCGAGTAGTTTTTTTATTTTTTCTAAAACTGTTAGCAGTAGTTAAATAGCTAAGCACTTATGGAAGTACTTAGAAAATTCTTGTGGATTTTAGAAGAACATCTCTGAATTAACTATTTCTAATTTTTTAAAATCTTGCCTCCATGTTTTCTTAAGAGATGAATAAGTAATTTTTTTGCACAGATCACATGCAAATTTATGTAAAATTAAATATAAATGCTAGGAGTAGAACAAGAAAATTGAGGAAAAATATCTAAACCATGTTCAAGGCAACTATATAAGTGAAATCTAAGCATCTTGCAAACAGAGTTCAGAAATAAATATTGTTTAACCTCACCCGGAGAATGTATAAATATAAACAACCCCTATTTTAATCACATCCTTTAGCTTTCTACAGATATCTTAACTTCAGACTTCATAACATACCTTTCTTTGTTCAGTGTCAATGTAGATTTCCCTGTGGTTAGTTTCTTTCTTGGAATATCTGACTAATTTCTCTCCATATCCTTATGTTCAGAATCCAATGTGCTTAGTGATTCTACAGACTCATCAGCTAGTTGGATGAAAAGCATTAAACTAAGAAACATTAATTAGAAAAAAGGAAGTCAGATTAACAACAATATGCTATCCAAGATGAGGTTGTTCACTCTAGTTTCCTCCCCATGGTTTGCTGCAAGACAAGAGGAAAGGAGTGCACAGTGAAAAGATGAGGAAGAGAGGGCTAAAAAACAAAGGAGGAAGAAAACTCACTAAATTTCATCCTTACTCAGCCCCTTGCTCCCACAGACTCCAATTAAAGCATCTGTCTCACAATCAAGCTTTTCCAAAGCCAGGACAGAGAAGTTTGTATTCAGGGGAAATGACATCAGGAAGTTATAGGGACTGAGACTGCAGAGAATCAGAGACCCTCTACTACTGAGTACAGGATACTAGTACTAAGTTATCACCCACTTTCTTATTTGCTCAACCCAAATATGTTACTTGTACCCTCAATATACAAATGAAAACCTATGAAGAGAACAGCATAGTATTTTTATAATGATCCTATTATCATTACATTAGAAATATAATAATTCTGAAAAATTTTAACATAAATATGATATCAACTTAGAATATCTTAGAAAATACATGTATGGAAAATAAATATCCATGCATTATGGTCTACATAAATACATACAACTATCTGAATTTATCATCCATCTACCTATCTATCACTGATTGCAAGCAAGATGTGATACATCTACAAAAGCTGAATTAATAATAATGCTTATTCATATCGTGTTAAAAGGATTTCATATGGAAGATAAAATTATAATTGTTCAAAGTAAGAATGGAAAATGATTACGTGTTTTCTTCAGGACGACTAGTGGGTACTAGCAGGCAGAAAATATACACACAAAAGAGCTTAAGATGTAGAATTCTCATGAGAAAATAATTGTGTCAAAATGGTCTCTGTGAGATACTTATAATTCCAATGAGTAAATACTATGCTAAAAGTTCTTAAAGTCATAAATGCTCAAATTTTATTTTTTTCCTTTCACATTGGCTTTTTTATTTTCACAATGCCACAAAGAAGTAAAAATATGGAGCACTTCACAAATTTTCATGTTATCCTTGTAAGGGTCCATGCTAATCTTCTTTGTATCATTCCAATTTTAGTATATGTGCTGCTGAAACGAACACTCAAATTTAATTTTTGAAAGTGTTATTTGCCTAGTTCGCTTATTAAACAAAAATGTTCTGTTGGTCAAGGATAAACATATATTCAATACATTAAGTCTCATTTTAACAGTAAAGAAAATCATTATGCAACAATGCTCTCCTAATTGATACAAACAAATGCCTTATCAACACATTAGAAACAGATTCCACTCTGTTTTAAGTTATAGTATTTGAACCTCATATACATATAGTAATGCAAAAATTAATTCTACATTCTAGAAGCTATTGCCAATTATAGTCAATGTGTTGAACAAAGTGTAATTGATAAAAGCTCAGAGTAAATGGTAAATGAATTCAGTAAACTCAATCCTAAGAAAAACTAAACCAAAATAAATTTTAAAAAGTTAAAAATCTTTACAGAATTCCTGACCTATAACATCTACAGAAGCCCTTTGCTCTGCCAGAGACCATGCCAATACCCCAAGTAAGAAGTGCCCACAGCTCCCCAATGCTTCTCAGAGTCCACCCAGGTTTCCACCAATAGCACATCCTCCTCTCCACACCCTGGCCCACAACTACAAAAGAAACCTACTGTGCTATCAGAGGCCAAACCAATATAGGGAACTCCAAAAATTCCCTGTTCTACCAGAGGCCTCCCATTTCCCAGAACCACAGAACCACAGAAGCAGTGCTATTACTCAAAAACCCAAAGTTTCCTCAGGCTGCCAAAGTCCCAGATGGGGAATGTTACACGACAAAGGGACTCTCAGGTCACCAGAACCACAGAGTACTCAGACCAGAAGAATGGAGAGGAAACAGAAACCAAGGGAAAGGAGTCTAACAAAGATAAGCTCAGAAATCAGCACTTAAACCTATAATTACCCCAAACCCAGTCTACAGAGCTATAGTAATAAATACCACATGGCACTGGGAAAAAAACATACAGGTTGATCATTTACTGGAAACAAGGACACAAAAGCAAATCTACACACGTATAGACACCTGATTTTTGATAAAGAAGCCAAGATATACAATGAAAAAAGAAAGCATCTTCAACAAATGTTGCAGGACTAATGGGTGTCTCAATGTAGCAAAATGCAAATAGATCCATATTTATCACCTAGATTAAAAGTCCAAGTGAATCAAAGACTTCAAACTAAAACTAGAAAAAATGAATGTGATAGAAGAGAAGGTGTGGAGTAGTGTTGAATTCATTGTCACAGAGACAACTTTCTAAACAGAACACAAATAGTACAGGCACTGTGATTGATAATTAATAAATTGGACCTCATATAATAGAAAAGCTCCTGAAAGACAAAGGTACTGTCAATAGGACACCATCCTGTTTTTACACTGTCAAAAACACAGCCTATAGAATGGGAAAAAATTTTACCAAGTCGACTTCTGATAGATTGCTAATATATAAAATATATAGAGTACTCAAGAAAGTAGACATTAAGAAACAAAATAATTCATTTAATAAAAGGTACAGATCTAACTGAATATTCATCAGGGGAAACTCAAATAGCTGAGAAACATTTAAAGAATTGTTCATCATCCTTAGCTATCAGTGCAAATAAAAATGACTCTGTAATTCCATCTGACACCTATCAGAATGACTGTCATAAGTTGACAGTTCATACTGGCAAGGGTGGTGCAAGGGAGACACTCCTCCATTGCTGGTGGGAGTGTAAACTTGTACAACCACTTTGGCAATTAATATGGCTTTTCCCAGTTTTCAGAAAATTGTGAATTGATCTACATAAAGACTCAGCTATATCACTCCTCAGCATATACCCAAATGATGCTCTATCCTACCATAAGTGCATTTGCTCAACTATGTTCAGAACAGTTTTATTTATAATATCCAGAATAAAGAAAATGTGACACATTTACTCATTAGAATATTACTCAGCTGTTAAAAGCAATGACATCATGAAAATTTCAGGCAAATGGATGGAACTAGAAAAAATAATCCTGAATGAGGTAACCCAGATCCTTAAAGACAATAATGATATGTACTCACTATTAAGTGGATATTAGATGTAAAGATATTCATACTTCAATTCACAGGACCAGAGATACCAAGTGACAAGGAGGACTCCAGTAGGGTCACATGAACCTCAATAGAAATGGAAAATAGAATAGAGATTGTGGATGGACTGGGAGCAGGTAGGGACTAGAACAGGAATGGTGAGGTCAGGAGAAGGTGGATGGAGAGAGTTCTGGAAGAGATGGCTGCAATTAGCCTGGGTATATGGGGGAAAAGGTAGAAACCTAGTGCACTGGAAACTCTCAGTAATCTGTGAGGGTAACTCTAGTAAAGATTCCTAGTGGTGGGAGATAAATAGAGGATAAGTGGCCATCTCCTCTAATCTGACCAGGCTTCAACTGGAAGGACTGAAGTTCCAACCCAGCTGCCTTAGTTAGTTTGGGGTTCACTGTTGTGAAGAGATACCATGACCAAGGCAAGTCTTATAAAGACAAACATTTAATTGGGATTGGCTTACAGTTTCAGATGTTTAGTTCATTTTCATCATGGAGAGAAGCATGGAAGTGTGCAAACAGACATGGAGCAGGAGGAGCCAAGAATTCTACATCTTGATCCGAAGGCAGCCAGGAGACTCTGTGTTGTACTGTCCAGACTTGAGCATATATATGAGACTTCAAAGCCACATTTCCAGATTGGCAAACTTACTTTAACAAGGCTACACCTCTTCCAGTAAGGCCCCATCCCTTAATAGTGCCACTTATGATGGGCCAAACATATTCAAACCACCACAACAGAACCTTTGACCTACAAGTCATGTCTGCAAGATGTGCTAGGGTAAAGGTGGTGCAGAACTTGGGGCAGTAGACAGTCAAAGACTGATTCAGATTGAGACCAATGCCAAAAGAGGAATCTGACCCCTGACATTGTCTGGAGGACTGGGAACCAGATGCTATATAGCCCAGAGCCCTAAGATAGAACTAAACACAACCAGAAAACAAATTGGTCAATGAAATGATTCTTATTCATATTCTGATGTACTCATATATTAGAGCCAAGCATAACTGTCATCTAGAGGTTTTATCCAGGAGTTTAGGGTAGCAGATTGCAGAGGCCCCATAGCCAAACAATTGTTTCAGAATTTATTTAACCAAATCAGAGGAATAACTTTTCAACCATGGATTACCACATAGAATTACTTGACTGTGTTAAGTTAGTTTGACAGAATCAACTAATCTGGGAACAAAGGAACTCACAGAGACTGAACTGACAATCAGGGAACCTGCATGGGTCTGACCTTGGCTCTCTGAATATATGTTACGGTTGTATAGCTTAGTCTTCTTGTGAGACTCCTAACAGTTGGTGCAGGGGCTGCCACTGACATTTACTAAGCATGAAACAAGTAACTATGGAATATCTTCATATATAATTACATATAAATATATAATTATTATATTTAGGAAAAAACTTAAATAGTTCCTTCATGTTTCAAAATGTATTTAATCAAATTCAGAGGAACAACTTTTCAATGGTGTGTTGAAGTATAGAATTACTTGGTGATATTTAGTTTTGATACTACTAAAACTTTTTTTCTCAGTGCCAGGAATCAAATGTTAGTGGTAAATGTTAGTGATGTTTAACCAAATGGTTAAACCAAATGGTGGTAGCTGTATACATGCTAGGCTAGTACACTATACACCACGTCATCCCAAACTTACTAAAGTTTTCCAGTATTTCAAATCCACATTTTATAGGAAAATCTCAACTAGATAGTTTTTTCTGTTTAGATAAGAAACAATAATCCTTTGTTTTATTATTTTTCCTTTGCACCTTTTTGTCTATAAAAAGAAGAAAGTTTAGGATAGATTTCGTTTTTCTATTCTTATCTTAGACATTATAATTTCCAATATTTAATGGGATACAGAATGTACAGAATAATGTAGTTTTTCAGTTAAGCTAGATAAGTACTATCCACACCTTTCAAAGAATGTATAGCTGCAATTTGGCAGTTTAAAAA
>JADRCC010574877.1:0-23873 GCA_019843855.1 Hylomyscus alleni | reverse complement strand
CGGTTTTCTAATAAAAAACACTGGAGATCACCAGCTTGCAAAGAGAAAAGTTTTCTTCCAGCTCACAGTTGGGAGGGTTTGGCAAGGATCTATTGACCCTGCTTCTTTAGGCTTATGAGGTCACACCTTCTGTTCAGAATACACAGAGGAGCCAAACAGTTAACCCCCTAGTCGGAAAACAATGGGAAGAATAAGAGAAAGATGATAGACCGACAGTCTCTTTCAGAGTCCACAGAGGTCTAAGAGCTCCCACCAGGCTCCAGCTCTACCAAGTCCCAGTGCCACTACCTAGGGATGGAGTCATGACTTCAACAACATGCAGTCCGTGGCTTGGTCCCTGGAGAGAGTGTTGTGACTTAGAGACATGTAAGAGGAATAAAGAGGTTTCTTAGGAGCCATTCTGGGTCCCTTGCAGATCCATCTGGCATGACCCTGTGGCCCTCTGGAGATGTTTCCACTTCCTCAGAAGTAGGCATCTTCTGCCGTTCGGAGAGGATGATGCTGGGACTCAGTGGGATGCATAGGTAGATGGTTGTCATCTCTCTTTCCTGATGGCCACAGGACCTGGCATCTTATGGCCCAGTTCAAACTACTCACCTGCTGATGCACACAGAGCTGTTTAGACCCACTCTTGGGGACAAGGTGCTGTTCTCCATCTTACTCCATGGTGGCCATAGAAACAGGAATAAAGGTTTTCTGGGTCTTGTGGCTACTGGAGCCTCCAGCAGGGGCACATGGTTGGAAGATCAGAGCAGCTATGAATACACATCAGAAAGAATCTCCACTCCATATTATTTTCACAAACCCTGGGCTCAGGAGCCATGCCTTATTCTGAACTTCTGAAGCTCATCAGATCACCATGCATAAAAACAGCTTTTCTTCCTCAGTAAGGCATGTTTCTGAGATCTATGAATTTTGACAGGGAAGAATTGAGACTTGTGTACATCTTGAAGGTGAACTTTGGGGACTGGAGAGATTGCTCAGTGGTTAAGAGCACTGTCTGTTTTTCCAGAGGTCATGAGTTAAATTCCCAGCAACCACATGGTAGCTCACAACCATATGTAATTGGATCCGATGCCCTCTTCTGGAATGTCAGTGACAGGATGCTCATATACATTAAATAAATAAATCTGAAAGAAAGAAAGAAAGAAAGAAAGAAAGAAAGAAAGAAAGAAAGAAAGGAAGAGAGGGAGGAAGGAAGGAAGGAAGGAAGGAAGGAAGGAAGGAAGGAAGGAAGGAAGGAAGAAAGAAAGAAAGCGAGCTTTGTTGTCCCAGCCATGCCCTGGTTCTGAGCAGCGAGAAGTGCTTTGCCAGCCTGTCACTCTGTTCTAAGTGACCAGGAGGGCAGATGAGGCTCAGTGCTTATCTGAAAAAGAGAAAAACAATAAATATATGAATGAAAAGCCACACCACATAACAGTGTTCTGAATTTTTAGGGAACTAAAGAGCCTCTGGCAGCTTTCTGTGGGCCCTGTGAGAAGCAGGATTGAGCCTGTGTTTATTGGTGACTCACGAGGACACAAACTGAATTAGTAAGCATACAGCACTGTCTTAGTTAGGATTTCTTTGCTTTGAAGAGACACCATGACCATGACAACTCTTATGAAGGACAACATTTAATCGGGGCTGGCTTACAGGTTCAGAGGTTCAGTCCAATATTATTAACGTGGGAAGCATGGCAGTGCCTAGGGAGGCATGGTGCAGGAGGAGCTGAGAGTTCTACATCTTGATCGAAAGTCAACAAAAGGAGACTCCACACTGGGAGGACCTTAAGCATAGGAGACCTCAAAGCCTGCCCCCACAGTGACATACTTCCTCCCACAAGGCCACACCTACTCCAACAAGGCCACATGTCCTAATAGTGCCACTCACTGGGCCAAGCATGTTCAAACTACCATAAGTACTGTAGACACAATGTGTACAGGGCATGGGGTAGAAGGTGAGAAAAGTTTGCTAGAGTCTGTGTCGTGCAGAGAAGATGCAAAGCTTTCTGAGGAGCGAGCAGGCATGCAAAGTCTGGGATCTAGGCTCATTCTCTTTCTCCCGTAGTTGGCCTTTCTGGAGTAAGTCTGGGCTTCCTTGAGCTAGGTTCAGACAACAACCCTGCCTGATAGGGCTGAGGGCCAAGGTCAATTGGGCCCATTGCTTTTCTCTGGAGAATGAGGGACAGTGTTCTCTTCGAAATTCTTGGCATGAGGATGTTTCGCTCTTACCTTGGTTTCAGTCTTCACACCTTACCTCCTCCCCTGAGTCCTTTGCTGACTTAGATTTAGAGCCCATAATTGCTTTGACGTTGCTCTCATAAGACACCAATGACCATGGCAATTTTCAGAAGGAATTTTATTTTTGCTTACAGTTTCAGAAGGTTGGAGTCCATAGCAGCAGGGATCACAGGGCAGCAGGTATCAGGCCTGGCAGCAGAAGCAACATGCTTTGAGCTTACACCTTGAACCACACGCACTAAGCAGAAAGACAATTAGAAGTAGGTGAAATTTCTACTCCCAGCGTCTTCCTGCAGTGACCTGCCTCCTTTAGCAAGGCTGTACCACTGATACCTCTCCAAACAGAACCACCAACTGGGAACTGAAAGTTCAAATGCCTGAGACTATGGGAGACATCTCTCTCATTTAAAACACTACAAGACCCCCAGCACAAGTTCCTCTAGCGAGTCTTAATTTATGTGCAAAGAACTGTATTTCAGAAAAGCCACCCTTGAAGTCTAAGGTGCATACATCTTCAGAAAGATCTTCATCAGCCCTCCAGGTAAGACATCACTAGTTGGGCCTGGTCCTGTTTGAGTGTGATCTGCAGTGCAAGATGCCATGCAGTCTCTTGGCATGTGAAGATATTGCCTGTTCTCCTCCAGGGATCCTCTGACAAACTTCCTGCTGACATATCAATGACATCTACCTGTTTTGTTTATATATATGCTTAGTACAAACTCAGCTCAATGATCAAAACCCATGGTCCAAAGCTGATCCTCTCAAGAGAAATTTTTACAAGGATATTGTTTAAAAATTTCTTGGGACTTTAATTTTCTCTTGTTATGGGAAATTGAGATTCTGAGATAAGGGGTATGTTGAGTATACTAACTACTGTTATTAACTACATGTTTTCTTGTGTTGTATGGGGAAAGCAGCTTTATTCTAACATCTTAGCAGGCCAAGGTTTGTCCTTGGTCTTTCTGTACTTCAGTATCCTCTTGTTTAAAGTTAGAACAAATGATGATGATGATGATGATGATGATGATGATGATGATGATGATGATAATAGAATCTGTATGCTGTTCTGTGATGATTTGGGGGCGTTACTTCACTTGCAATATGTCTTGTGTGTCCCCCGGAACAGATTTGGACCAGGTCATCAGCATTAGCCAGGGTTGTCCAGAAAGGCAGGACTGACAAGGGCACACATAACTTCATGTGAGAGGGTTATTAGAATATCTGCTGTGGAGTCCTGGAAGGCCCATGCAGGCAGAAGCTCCTGTAATGCCCATAGCTGGGCTCAGGCCATGTCTGAAGCCTGGGAATGGGGCTGACCTCAGTTGGAGGCTGAAGACTGGGGATGGGGCCATGGGTGTAAACCCAAGATGCTTTTGGGGAGTACATGAGTATCCCAGCCTTGGCAAGAGAAACCCTCACTTGCTATACCTGTCTTTTTAAACCCCCAGGAGGCTGAGTGTTTAACTTGTTGTTTTAACAAAACATCTGAGGAAAGCAACTTAATGATATCAGAGTTTCTTTTGGTCCATAGTTAGAGGGTACAACCCATCATGGCAGGAAAGGCTGATGGCTAAGAGTGTGGGGCAGACGTAACATTGTATCGTCAGCCAGGAAGCTGAGAGAAGAATGCTGGTCCTCAGCTTGCTTTCTCCCTAGTGTTCATTCAGCCTGAGACCCCAGCCCATGGAATGGCACCACCTACATTCAGAGGATGTCTTCTTCAGTTAAATTGTCTGGGAACACCCTCGTAATCACACCTTGAGGTATGTTTCCATGGTGATCTTAAATCCTGTCAAGTTGATAAAAGTACTATCACAAACTAATTGGTCCTTGCAGATTCACCTACTGGACTCTTTTGGACACACACACACACACACACACACACACACACACACACACACGATACCCTGGTCCCATTCATTTCCTTCATTTGATCAAGTTGATACCTGTAATTCATCATCATATCACAGAAAGAGGCATTCTGGCCCAGGGCAGCTATAGCATGGCAAGGTCAGTATCAGCTGAACAAGCTTGGTCCTGCCAGGGATGGACTGAGGCCACACTCCCTGCACCCAAAGAGAATGCTGTCTTGCAAGGCAAGGTTGTGATTTTATTCGTTTGCTTGTCGTGTGAAGACACCCACTTTTCTTGTTCAGTGCCTTACATGGATACTCGACTGCAAAATCAGCCATGTTTGGGTTTGTGTGTTTATTAGTAAGTCCCCTCCTTAAATGCCAACCAGTGTGGGAAAGACAACCCAAGTCTGGGTAGCTAGAACAGGCCTTCCAGACAGGCTCTGTCTCTCTGAACCTACCATTGCCACAATTGCCTGGCTGGACAGCACTGTGAGGACGGATGGGTGTCTAGCCCTATAATGAGACAGAGAAATGAAACAGATGACAAGACACTTGGAGGGACTCAGACAGAAATGGTGGGGCCTGAGGAACTATGAAGAAGGTAAGAAACCTAGAGAAAGAATCTCTTACCCCAGCCCCATACAGTTAGTTCCCCAGAGGGGTCAACCCAAGGACAATTTAACACCAGTGGGAATGGGGAACTCTGCCACCTCCATCCTGAGCCTTTCTTGTTAGTTCAGCAACTTCTCATCCAAGATTCTGTGGTTCTGACAAATAAGATGGAAGGAGTGAGCTTATGCATATTATACCTGACAGTCATGGGGGAGCAGAGCACAGCCATGTGTGCTCCTTCTTGCTCAGGCAGCTGGCAGATGTGTGGGGCCTTTGATAACCAGGAAGATGCAAGCCAGATTGCAAAGGAAAGATGATATGTAGAAACATCACTGAGAGAAGCAACAATGTTCTGCCAATAAATTATCAAAAAATTCCATTTCACCAGGTCAGTCTCCTCTTCTGAAACATGAAATAAAAGCTCCAGTCACAGGATTTAAGTTTCCCAGTCTTCAAAGGCAAGACAGCAGAGTCCTGGGTGTTCCTGGTAAATGTATTAGCTTCTCTGAGACAATTCACAAGAGAATAGCAGAGTATGCCAGAGGTATGTCATGTAGGGTGGAGCACTCTTGCAATATCTGGGAGATGAAGGAACCTTTGCAGTGCCTTGATGATGAGCAATGCACCAGCCCCCAAAATGGATGCTTTTGATATCTAGTATTCATGCATGACACAAAGCAAGAGAAAAGAACTCTCCTCACAATGCAAGGGACAGACTTAAAAGGAAACTCATCCTTGTGAGAGAGAGCACTCCTCACTGCTCACCAGCATGGAACAGAGCTTCCTACCAGGTCCAAACCTGATATTTTGGTTAGTTGAAGTGGAACATCTGTAGTCATACCCGGTAGGCACTCAGGCTGAACCCCCATGGCAGGCACTCAGGCTGAGCCCAGATCCCCCTGGGGCAGGGTCCTTTTGGTTTCTGAGATTTACATGGGAATCCAGGAGCCAGGCAATTGTGGCAATGGTAGGTTCAGAGAGACAGAGCCTGTGGGCTCTGGATTGAGAGTGTCCATGTTGGAGTCCCCATGTGCAGTTCTTTTACCCCAGGGTTGGAGAAGTGAAGCAATTGTAGGGCCTGTTTCATGGGCAATTGCACCCATAGTTGGCAGGGCTATGGGCCACCAGTCTGTGCCTCTTTCTTCCCAGAAAGAAATATATCAACTTGGTGAAGGTCTTAAGAGGCAAATTGGTCCTGAACCATGTTCATCTTCTCTGGAGGGTGATGGACATGGTTCTCCAACATCTATAGTTATTGATCCTCAGGATTCGGGCAGGGCAGGAAAACAGGCAAGGTTCTGGTCAGGCCAGGCAATGTGTTTACCACAGCTCTGATTCCTTACACTGAGCTCTCTGGATACTTATGTGACTTTCTGTAAGTGGCATCCGTAGCAAGCAAAGCTGCCTTAGACCATCTTATCTGATGGCATATCCTAGCAAGTTTTGGTGAAAGACTGACCCATTATGTGGGCAACAGATCAGGAAGTGTAGTCATAGAAACACAGCAAAGACCAGACACAAAGATGAACTCTCAACAAGGAGGAGGTGAACATGGCTGCCTCTCAGGAAAGTATCTTTCATCCTGCTCTCTGAAGCTTGCAACACACAGGTTCAGAAAGAAAGGCAGAGGTGCCAGGCCTGGAGGCACACACCTGTAATCCAAGCACTCAGAGAAACTGAAGCCGAAGAGTCACCATGACTTTGAGCTACATAGTAACTTCTATACCAATTTGAGCTACAGAGTGAGAGACATCCCTGGAAAGCAAAACAGAACAGAACCAAACTTCCAAGCATATTCAGAAAGAAAAAAAGAGGACAGACTTGATGGCATGTGTCTGTGAGCTGGGCTGTCTGGAGATGTAGGTAAGAGGCTAGATAGTTCTAGATTAGACTACATTATTTAAGATTTTGAGGAGGGAGGGAAATAGGGAGGACAAGGGGATACAATGGATGTTACATTGATGGAGAAGAGGGCAGCCTCATGCAGCTAAGGGCAGATAACAACTTAGCAGATCTCTCTGTGACACAATGTTTATTTAGTCCTGCACACAGCAACTTGCTGACAGAGGAGAGACTCTGCTCTTGGATGAGGTCTTTTTTGCAAGAAGCACCTGCTGGTATTTATTCCCAGTTCAGACATCTACATGTGCATTCATGACAGAGAGCAGGTGCAGTGAAGACACGTCTTGCCAACCTTCCTTCTTGAGTCAGATGCTAGCACGCATCTTGAGGACTCTTATTAAGGGTTTCCTCAGACCAAGAGAGGCAGATGGCTCAGATTCTGGTCAGGATCACACTCTTGGGCTGACTCCTATGGCCCCCAGAACCTCCCAAGATGTATCTTCAAATCCATGTCGCATGTCACATGTATCTCAGTGTGAGGCTATGGAGTCCTAAAGCTCCAGTGATGACTGGTTGTGCAAATGGTGTCACCATGTCACCTGATGTCTATGTGGAACAATTAGGTCTTGTGGTTAAAACATGTATCATTATTTCCTTATTATTAATATGTGTGTGTATCTATGATATGTCTCTGTGTGTAGGTGCACATAAGTACAAGTGCCTGAAGAGTCCAGAAGAGGGAATCAGATCCTCTGTAGCTGGAGTTACCAGTGGTTATGAGTCATCTCACATGGGTGTGGTGAACCAAACTGGGATCCTCTGGAAGAGCAGCAAACAATCTTAACCCATGAGCATCTCTTTAGCCTCTGTGCCCATCATTCTTGGTAGAGGATGTCTCTACTGGTTCCTGGTGGCTGTTGTGACAAGATAGGAAACACTGTGCTTACAGCAGTAGGAATATGTTGTCTTCTATATTGGAGGCAAAATTCCAATATGGAAGTCTGGATAGCGCTTCTTCTGCACATTGAAGGTGGGGATTTTGTAGCCCTTGCCAGCATCTGGTGGCCACATCACTCCTCTTGTTAGAAGACCTTCTCTCTTACAAGACAGTGACTGTATTTAAGGCTCACTCAGACAATGAAATCTCTCTCTCTCTCTCTCTCTCTCTCTCTCTCTCTCTCTCTCTCTCCCTCCCTCCCTCCCTCCCTTTCTCCCTCCCTCCCTCCTTCACTCTCCCCATCTACCTGCAGAGTTTGTTTTTCCTGCATGAGGTGGTGTTTAAAGGCCTGAGGTCTAAGGGGCAGATATAGTTCATGGATTCAAAATTCTGTCTCCACACTCACGTCAGCTTGTTAGGAGTGCCACCTCAGGCTTCTATGATATGGAACCAGAGACTGCCTGAAACCAGGAACCCGAAATGCCCTCGGGTTTCTCTTCTTCTGCTGCCTTCCTCCTAGATCCTGCTCCATACTATAGGCCTAATGGACTTTGGGCTCCTGCCAGATGCCCAGGCTAGAGTGTGTGGAATGCCTGGTTGGTGACCTTCTTACTCATGGACTCTATGAGTTCCCCCACCCCCCCAATTTAACTCAGTCTCTCTCTTTTTTAAATTAAATTAATTTATTATTCACACTCCATATTCCATTTCCTATTCCCCCATCTACCCTCCAAATGTTCCACATCCCACACCTTCTCCCTCTCTCTATCTCCACATAGATGCCCCACTCACCTCCCCACCTGACCTCTAAACTCTCTGGGGCCTCCAGTCTCTTGAGGGTAGTTGCATCATCTCTGAATGAACACAGACCCAGAAGTCCTCTACTGTATGTATGTTAGGGGCCTCGTGGTGTATGCTGTCTATTTGGTGGTCCAGTGTTTGAGAGCTCTTGGGGGTCCAGATTAGTTGAGACTGCTGGTCCTCCTTCAGGATCACCCTTCTCCTCAGCTTCTTTCAGCCTTCTCTAATTCAACAATAGGGGTCAGCTGCTTCTGTCCATTGGTTGAGTGCAAATATCTTATCTGACTCTTTCAGCTGCTTGTTGGGTCTTTCAGAGGGCAGTCATGATAGGTCCCTTTTATGAGTGCTCCATAGCCTGAGTAATAGTGTCAGGCCTTAGGACCTCCCCTTGAGCTGAATCTCACTTTGGACCTGTCACTGGACCTTCTTTTCCTCAGGCTCCTCTCCATTTCCATCTCTGTAATTCTTTCAGACAGGAACAATTATGGATCAGAGATGTGGCTGTGGGATAGCAACCTCATCCATCACTTGATGCCCTGTTTTCCTGCTGGAGATGGGCTCTATAAGTTCCCTCTCCCTACCTGTCAGGCATTTCATCTAGGGTCCCTCCCTTTGACCTTCATCTGACCTTCAAGAGAAGAGGAAGCCACACCATCCTGGTCCCCACTGTCAGCTGTGTTCTACTAGATGGTGTGGCTTCCTCTTCTCTTGAAGGTCAGATGAAGGTCCTATGGCTTTTCCAATGACCTGAGCTCTTCATACCTCAGCAGCTTGAAAAAGCAGAGGTGCCTATAGGCTGTCCCAGGGGTTCTGGGTGTGATGGTTAATATCTGTGGTCACTTCAACTGGTTCTCAATCACCAAGGCAACAAATCTCTGGGCATGTCTCTGAGGGACTTTCTAGACTAGGTAAATTGAGATGGGAAGACCCATTCTAACCATCTCTTGGGCTGGCATCCTGGACTGAGTGAAAAGAGTAAAGTAGGAACCAAGCAACATTCATCCCTTTCTGCGTGCAACAGCAGAGTCACTGTGAACAGTTGCCCTGTACTCTGCCCACTCTATCTTGAGTGCCATGATGGACTATACTCGAGAACTGTGAGCCAAAATAAGCCCCTTGTTCCCAAGATGCCTTTGTCAGGCATTTCATCACTGTAACAAGGAAAGTGGCTAGCGCATGGGTGACTATTTCAGGAGTACACTTGGCTAACCGTGCCAGGAATCATCGATACCTCTTCCTCTCCCCTGTATCAGTCAAAATCCCCTCAAGTCTCTGAGACTCGGTAAATGAACAGGAGGAGAGCCCATGTCTTTCACAGTCACATCCCTGTTGGCTATGGGTCAGCCAACCAGTGACATGTTATATTTACCCATTCCTGTTCCTCTCTCTCAGGCTCTGTGGAGAACTAGTATAGTCACCTCATAAAACACCATGAGGGATATCTGTGGTCATGGTGGGTAATAGAAGGTACATTTGAACCATTGGACGGTAGTGAGTCAGACTCTGGGCAGTCACAAGTTCCATTTCCTTCAGCTGTCGGTGTTGCTCACTGATGCCACTCACTGTGCCTGTCGACACTCACCAGTGATCCACAGCAGCTTCCTTCTTTGTTAGAAAAGATTCTTATTCTAGCTGAATGTTCTTCTCTTTCTGCTACCTGGACTCACCCATCTTAGCTCCAAAAGGCTATTGTCATTTTCAACAGTTTTCTCACTAGGTTGCTAGAATTATTTCCAACACACCATGGGTCTTCTTTTTGTATTTATTATTCTATAGTCTACCAACTGACTACCCATAAAGCTCTCATGAGACACCTTCTGTTTGAACTCACACAGGGCAGAGTAGGTCAAAGGATCCCAGAGTCTCCTAGAGGCAGCCCATGTGGGGTCCTGAGGCAATGTTCCTGTGTCTTTTTGAGTCTTTTCTATCAAGAGTTTGGAGACACAAGAAAGTCTGGTTTCAAAATCAGCATGTCCTGCTGTCAACACAGCCTCTAAGTTCTGCCATCAACACAACCTCTACGTTCTGCTTGGAAATAGCATTTGCTCCATAGATAGGTCAGGCCTCTTCACCTTTACCTTCCAACATTCAGCTCCAAAATCTCCTGAGGAGGATCAATTTCTAAAGTGCATTTTCTACATTCTCACAGGCAACAGTTTTGCTACATTTTCAGCCCCGTTCAGCAAGGGTCCCCATTCCACTAGCAAAGCATCTCAAAAACATTTCCCACACTTTCTGGAGTTTGCAGTAACTCCTCCCACCAGTCTGTCTTCCGTCTGCTAGGGCAACTGAGGCTAAGGAGGGCACACAATTGGTGCACATTCAGAAGCAGCAGAGGTACAAAGTATGGCCCAGTTTGAAGGTCACCTTGGCAATGGACACAGGTAGACTCAAGGTTGGAGCTCCGAGATGACTACTGTCTTTCCCCTTTGCTGTCTTTTCTGTGGTGAAATTCTGGTTCCATAGAGCAGAGATGGCAACCAGGGACCATGGAAAACCTGGCCCCCATGAAGCTCGCTCTGTCTCAGCAATGTATAACTTTCCTTAGGAGGCAGAGACAGGAGCATGGAAAGATATCTTAGGGGCTGCTGAGTCCTTGGCCCATGAGACGGCTTCTGTTTTGATATCTGTCCCTCCTGTCATGGCAGCCACTGTTCATGGGTTTCCTGCACCAAGTAGAACCCATGCTTGCCTAGAGCTACCTCATTCTGACAAGCTAGGGAGGGGCATGAAGAGTGGGGGACTGTTTATAGAGGGCATTCTGCCCCCCCTCATGACATCAGCAGCAGATGTACTTAATTATTGCTACACAAGCTAAACACCCTCCACAGCCATTTCCCCTTTAGCAAGATGGGGTGTGAGTGTGTATATGTGTGAAAAACATAAACAGATTGTATAACAAAGTGTTCTCTAGCTGTCAGCAAGAGCTTTGAAAATAAAACATCCTCCCCCCACCCCCACCCCCCCGCCCCGCTCACAATTGGCTGCATTCGGCACATCATGAATAAATCGCTCCAGGGACCTGCGGAAAGATGTGTGGGAAAACTTTAATTAAAAGCTTGTCAGTGCAATTTTACCTGGGTGACCTCACCTGCCTGCAATGCCGCTGCCTAGCTTTGTTGTCTGTGGGACCCAGGGGCTCATGCTTGTTTTGCTGACAGCAAACCATTCAGAGAGGTCTTTAGGAGCTGACTGTGGGTGGAAGGGAGTGGGAGGGAGAGAGCTGGGCTGCCCTGAAACCCCATTGTCTGGGGGGTCTTGTTTTCTAATTAGCAGCTCCCTGGTGTGCGTGGGCAGGGTAGCTCTAAGCAAGGCCTGGTGCTGGGGGGCGGGAAAGCTCCTGCGCGCACTTTCGGTTGGGGTCCCACCCTAGTCTCTTGGGCCCTGCCAGGCGTGGGCACAGGGAATGTACTCACCCTGAGGGCACTCCCAAGCTAGCCTGGCGATGTTGGTGGAGAGCTTGGTAGATACCCACTCCCGGAGCAAGTTGGAATAGATTAGAACAGGCCATACTCTGGTTGCCTCAACTGAAGTCTGTTTGAGTGGTGAGGGGTGTTAGGTGAGACATGCCTGGCTTGGACTGAGTGCTCAGGTTGGCTAGAAACATCCATACACAACAGTTGGGGCTCCAGTCCTTCCAAGCACTCAGTTTACTAGCCCCCTCCTCCAGCCTCCCTCCTGCGAAGCAATTATTTTTAGATGTACTCTCAATTGCAGGCAGGCCTTCCTGCCAAGGAGTCATTCCTATGGCCTCTAGCTGAGTCACCCACCACCTACTAGAAGCTCCTCAGCCAGTTCAAATTTTAAAAGACTGTAGGTTGAAAGGGGAGGTTGGGGTTCGAACCCATGGAGATACCTGGAGGATTCTAGCCACCTCCTTGCTTCAAGGCTGCAGGAGGCTGAGGTTCTCACGGGCTACCCATCTGGCTACGCTTGGTTCTTACCTGGGTTCCCTTTGTGCCTGTCTAATTTGTTACAAGCCTTCATTCCTAATATTAATGGATTAATTGTGAGTTATAGCAATTAAATACTAATTAATCCATTTTCTGAACAACATCTTTCTTTTATCTATAGCTGTTCACTTGACAGACAAATATTTTGGTAGCAATTAAACAGCACAGTGGAGCCCCACACTTTTCCACACGGTGCTTAAACAAGTAAACAAGCATTAGTGTTAACTTTTATCAGTTGGGGTGATAGCATGGTTGGCATAATGACCAGCCTGGGCTGGAGCTCGTGGCTGAGACTTCCACCCAGGTGTATTTTGTGACTTTATCTCGGATGAGCCATATTCATGTCTGCATATTAGCATCCAGCTCACTGGCCTGAGGCAAGCACAGCCTTTACACCCTGGTAAGAGGGATAAGAGCGGATTCGGGTTGAGGAGCTCAAATAACCTGTGCTCAGGAACTCTCAGCTCAGTGCTCTCCGAGGGAGAAATGTAGAATCTGTTTGCCTCTCACGAAAGGCACTAATCCTGCCCGAGATACCATTTGAGAAGTGTGCACATTGAATTCTGGGGGAGAGTCTCCTGGTTTGCATGGTGTCCCAGTCTGTGTGCTGAGGCTATGTAGCTCTCAAAGTAAAGAGGTTTATTTGGCTTGAAGATCAGATCGTGGCACCAGCCACTTCCTGGCTCTGGTAGGGATCTTTTGGTAGATTCAACATGGTGGACTTGATGCAGAGGAGGCAGGTGAGGAATACAAAGGAGGATTCAGGAGAAGTACCAGGCTCCTGCAACAACCCATTCTCAGGAGAACAGCTCCAGACTTGTGAGAGCTGCCTTGGTCTCTTGTAACTCTAACTCCATCCATCCATAAGATCCCTTTCCATTAGGTTTCACTTTTCAAATATTCCCTGACCTCACCCCTGCTCTCCGACCCCCATGAGGATGTGGTGGTGAGTCCCAGAACCCGTAGAGGCCACATCATAGCACATTTTATTTGAGTTCCACAAAAAACAGCATGGGAAAAGGTCAGCTGTGGGAGTCCTGACAGTTCTGACAGACTTAGCACCATGGCTTCCCCGTTGTGGATTCTGGGAGGATGCTCACTCATTCAGAGGCTCTTCCCAAGCTGGGTTCATGGCTTGCCTAACTCTAGAAGAAGCCCCACCACACACATACACTGATGGAGAGTGTAATGGAAGGACCCTCAACTTGTAAGGGTGCCCTTGTTCGTGAGGCAGAAGACGCTGGGGTGGCTGCCTTGAGATCCAGGAGTGTATGTTGGGACTGGAGGGCTACTTTGCCTTTCTTCTGCCTCCCTTCTCTTTGATCATCTTTCTTTCCCAAATCGAATCGGTGTTTACCCACAAGCCTAAGGGAGGAGGCAGTTTAGTTATGGTTTTACTTCCTGTGGAGGCCTGGGCACCTATTCAGATATGTGCTTCCATTTCTTTGTTCTGGCACTGTCAGCCTGTCACCATCCAGCCACCAGGTCACCTTATCAGCACTGTCAGTGTTCCAGGAAACTACAGCTTTGGCGTGACATCAGGAAACCTGGTGTTTCTTTCCTCTCCCCACTTACACTCAACTAAGTCAACCCAAGCCAAGATTCGGATATCCTCAGGATATATCAAGAAGGAGCTATACATCTCGGAATGATAGCCTCAAGAAGCTTGAGGACAGGACCCCAGGCTCAGGCACTTCCAAGGCTGTGGTGCATGGAGACTTTAGCTTCCCCCTGTGAAAATCAGACTCAGGCAGAAAATACACATCTCGTTAAAAATTCAACATGCAACCGTGGTGGCATGCACCTTTAATCCCAGCACTCAGGAGGCACAGGCACTTGGATCTGTTTTGAGGCAGTCTGGTCTGCAGAGTGAGTTCCAGGACAGCCAGGGCCACACAAAAAAACTCCCCCCCCCCCACAAAGCAGAAAAATATTCATCTGAAAATATATATCTCACACAGAGTCTATCTATGACATGTAAACATTCAAATAAGAAAAATAATACAACAGAAATTGAGAAAGTAAATTCTAGGTAGAATTTTTCTGCCACATTGGCTTGGACTTGAGAGCATCCTAATATAACTAATAGCTACTCTGAAGAGAACCAAATCTTTGGGTAATGAAAAACAGAAGTCTGAGCCAGTATGGTGCTGTGCACCCATATTTGCAGTATTTTAGAGTCAGTGGTAGGAAGATCTCAAGTTCTAGGCCAGCCTGGGCTACATAGCAAGAACTACCTCCTTTCCCTTGCTTTTCTTCTTAGAAAAGCAAGGGAAGAGAAAAAGAAAATTCATATGAATAAATAAATAATAAAATTAAAAAACTAATAAGTGTTTGACAGAAAGAGTTCCATAAATAAGAAGATAAAAATAAGGAGATAGGGAAAGTATTTAAAAATAGATATGTAGCTTACAAGCCCATCAGAACTTGGAACCTTCATTGGGGAAGAAAGTGTTAGATTCGAGAAAGAAAACTCCATTTAAAATCCATAAATGTTCACCTGTTGAGTGGAGTCCTGTAGAACTCAGGATGAGGTGTAGTCATGTGGAAAATGTGTGAAGGCCTAGAAGGAAGTGGCCATCACTGTCTTTGGTGCTGCTGTTATTATTAAATAGGTTTTGTCTTCTGTACAGTGTTTTGCAGTGTTGGAGATCAAAAGAGGGTTGGTTTGATCCACTTTTATGAGGTTTCTCCCTCCCTCCCTCCATATCTCTTTCTCATTCTGTTTCTGTGTGTGTGTATGTGAGAAAGTGTGTGTGTGTGTGAGAGTGTGTGTGTGAGTGTATGAACTAATGTGAGCAAGTGTGTATGTTAGTGTCTGTATAAGTGTAAGTGTGTATATGAGCGTGTATGTGTGTGAGTGTGTATGCATGTGAGTTAGTAAATGCACATGTGTGTTGCACATGAACGTGAGTGTATGTGTGTATGCATGCATGCATGTATTGTGAGTATGTGAGAGAGTGTGTATGAGAGTGTGTGTGAATCTATATGGATGTGTGTGGGTGTACGAATGGGTGTGTGTGAGTGTGTTGGCAAGTGTGTGTTAGTGTGTGTATGAGTGTGAGTGTGTATGTGTGTGAGTGTGTATGTGAGTGGGTAAGTGCATGTGTGTATTTGTTGTACATTTGTGTCCTCCTGGAGTCCAACAATCAACATGAGAATTTCTTCAATCATTCTCCCCCTAGCTTTTAAAGACAAAGTCTTAATCTAGAACTCATTGATTAAGGCTGACCAGTGAGCCCAGAGATCCACTTGGCTCTACCTCCCCATTACTGTGAATATATAGACAAGCCTGCCGCTTACCTTTAATATAGATTCTAGACATCAGAACCTGGATCCTCATGCCTCCTTAGCAGCCACTTTACTGATGGAACCATCTACTTAGCCCCTGTTTGATGAATGAGTAACAATTTTATAATTTAAAAATATGATTTTAGAATGAAATGGGTTTCCTTTCAGGTATGTATTTTAAATCCTAAATTTTATAGTAAAGTGTATAAAATAGAAGTTACTGTTTATTTAGCTAGGTCCTACCCTATTCCTGAAAGTGTGACAGACATCTTTCAGGTCACAGAATGACAGGGACATCATTGCAGGGAGGAGAGAGGGTACAACTGGGATTGGAGCCAAGAGTGTGTGAAGTCCATGGATGTAGGAGCCATGCTGGCCCCACACTCAGGCTGAGGATGGAGCTCTCTACCAGCTTTACTCTGGGCTGTCCTGGGTGATGAAAGCCAATATCTTCTAAGTTCTCTCACTTCTGTTTCAGTCTCTGTGAAAGCCTGTGAAGAGATTGTGGAGCCTGAACGAAGTGACGTATAAGAGGCCCCCAGATTGCTTGGCACTCTGTGACTCTAGTTTGGCATGCTCACATTCCCTGGCAGTGCCACCTCCTGCATGTGACAGTTTTCCTCATTCTCCTCTTCTAGACAAGAGCAGCTTGGACATGCACAAATGGGTTCAAAGCAGGTGCCATGGTCTCAGGGGAGTTTGCTTTAGTGTCTGCCTGCAGTGGTCGAGTACCTGGCCACACTGAAGGATAAAGGCAAGGCATATCAGGATGGTAGCCCTGCCTTCTTGACTCAAGCATCGGTTCTTTGAAGTGGAGTGGACTGGCTTTTCCAATTGGTTGACAGTCTCTCTGGATTCCATGTCTACAATGTACTCATCTAGCTGGAACCTTGTCCAGGTCATGTGCCTAAAGAGTGGGCTCCACAAACATGAAGTCCTAGCCCTCATGTGATGCCAGGGGCCATGCCCTCTGTGTTGCTGATCTCCATTTGTTTGAAGCATCATGATTATTCTATTTCCATTCATTGTGATTTCCATCCCTGACTTCTCCCATGGAATGCTTCCCTCCTGTGTCTGGAATGAGTGAACTGAGTGAATGCCCCCTCTCCCCTAATATGTACACATATATTCTCAGGGAGAGGAGCGAATGTCTAGGCAGAAGGTTCCATTTTCCACAGCCTGAACACGTTAACGGACAAAAGATCTGGGCCCAAGACTCTGAAGGCTAAAGCCTTTACTCTGGGTGGGGCAAGGACTTCTACTTTCTATTCTCACCCCCAAAATCTGTTGGTCTCATCCAGGTTATAAGTGCTTGGACCAAACTTTCATTCATTTGCTCTAAAACTGATTAGAAATTTTTAATATTTCTCAACTGACAATGAAAATACGTATTATAGTTCATTCAAAAGACTCTCAACTTCTCTACCTCTCTGCCTCTCTGTCTGTCTGTCTGTCTCTCTCTCTCTCTTTCTACACACACACACACACACACACACAAAGATACAAAAAAAACATAAAAGAAAAATACAACCCCCACTGCATATTGCCAACATCTCTTGTGGCTGGTGGCCATCTTCAAATCCCTTATTCTCATGTTTTATACACTGAAAATCTCCTCAACACCCCCACTGCTGGAGTCCCTGTGACCCTGTGAGAACCAGCATTCTGATCTTCAGGACATATACTGTTAAATGACATCTTTCTTGTTTAAACTTAAGGTGGAGCTAATTAAACAATGAGCCTTGCCAAATCTGCTCCTAACTGTTATGAACTGAGTGCAAATGGATGGCAGAGTTGATTCCAGAAAGATTTCCCAGTGGCCAGCTTTCCTGGTAATCGATGGCCAGTTTCCACTGTCCATCCTTTTGCTTGGATCCCCTCATACCACCTGTTTCTAGAATATCATGGCAGATGAGCCAGCTTCTTTAACATCTACCTTATTCTTTTTAGGGCCTTTGATAACTGCTGTATCAAGTCAATTGAACATTGAGTGGATTTGCTTTCTGTAATGTCTGCACCCTGGCTTTGTGCAACTTGAAACAGTGCAGGAGGTTAGACTGCTCATTCTTGATCTGAGTTTCCAAGGCTGTGACATTTCTTAAACCTGCCAGCTGTTCCAACACAGCTTTTTATTATTTAAGAATAGGGACACAAGGGAAAAAACAGAGCTCTGAGTTGGGTGTACCAATGTTTTTGTTCTGTGTTGCACAGAGCTATCCTCCAGTGATAAGTGGGTGAGCTCACTCATAGCCCCTGCCTGCCTTGAGTCCCTAAATGGACATGATGCTGCTTCCCACACTCTAGTGTGGTTTATAAGTGTAGTGTAGTTCATAAGAGGAGATGGACCACTGGGGGCCCCATCCTAACAGATGATATGGGGCTTGATTGAGTTGCTGCTCACCTGGTCTTGCTTAATTCTTAGTATGGTGTCCTTGCCAGTGCTCAGAGCTGTTGTGAGATAGATGATTCTGTCTAGTTCCGTGTCCTGCAGAGTCAATGTCCTGCTCTGTAACGGCGCAGCATCATAGTCATATCAGGTTCCTCAGCCTGTCTGTCTGCCATGTGCTGCTGGCCATACTATTTCATGGGTGGCTTAGGGATGCTGGTGTCTACTGTGCAGACAAGGCAGGATGACAGGGGCAAGTATGGCCTAGCTCCTACAGAATGACACTCAGAAAAGAGATCTGCGAAGGGTTCCGGTGTGGAATTCATAGAGAATCCCTATGGCACCACAAGAACTTGATTTTCAAAATGAGAAAAAGGATGTCCACAGACATTTCTACACAGACAATCTAGAGATCTCCACGAAGCACATGGGAAGATGTTCCCATGCTGAGGAACAGGAAATGCAAACCAAAACCACATGGAGTTCCTACCATACAACCATCAGGGTAAATACTAGGAAAAGAATAGAAAACAGGAGACTGTAACCCTCTGGGTAGACTGCAAAGTAGAGCACTCACCATCATAACAACATGGCGACTGCTCAAACTTTAAATATTAGAATGAGCATGAGATCCAACAATCCCATTCCTGATTGATATGAAAAAGTATTCAAGCTGGAACTGAGCATGCATTTTTTTTTTCACAACAACACTATTTACAATAGACAAAGGAAGAAATAGCATAGGTGTGTGTTAACAGATGAGTGGACAGACCAGCTATGGCATAAACACAGTGGAATATCATCTTTAAAAAGGAAGGAGGCTCTAATCCACACCACAAATATACAAGTGTAAATAAGTAAAATAAGCCAGTCTCCGAAGGACAAAGACCATATGATATGTGTGACAAGTGTCTCCTGGAAAGATGTAAAGGAATGTCTACACAGATAGAAAGGACACCTGTGGACCAAAGACACGGATCCATCCAAGTCTAGCTTAGTGAAGCAGTGAGTTTGAAGCTCTTAAAAGAACAAGCAAGAGTTAGAGGTATCTGTGTCACTGAAGTGTCCCATCTCAGCACCAATGATGCCTCACAAAAGTTCAACCTCTGGAAAGTCCATATCCCTACCTAACCTTCCCCAACCTCTGGAAATAACAAGGTTGTCTTAGTTTACTGTCTTTGTTTAGGTTTCATTGCTATGAAGAGACACCATGACCAAGACAACTATTATAAAGGCAAACATTTAATTGGGGCTGGCTTACAGTTTCAGAAGTTCAGTCCGTTATCATCATGGTGGCAATGGCAGTATCCAGGCAGACATAGTGCTGGAGAAAGAGCTGAGTGTTCTCCATCTTGATCCAAAGGCATCCAAGAGAAGAATCACTCTTCCACACTGGGCAGATCTTGAGCATAGGAACTCAAATCTCACCCTCACAATGATGTACTTTTTCCAACAAGGCCAAATCTACCTCAACAATGCCACACCTCTTAATAGTAGCACTTCCCATGGGCTAAACATATTCAAACCACCACAAAGGGAATGAGTTGGCTGCTAAAGGAACTTTAACTCCTGGGAATAAACCCCGATACAACTCATTCTTCCTAGAAGGCAGATACAGGCTTATACAACCTATTTGCTCAGTTTTACACTCTTCTACCTGTTTTTGTCTGCATAACAGTTTTTCCACTTGACTGGATCTGCCTGGCTTTGGTGGGAACCACAACTTTATTCTTGTTCCCATGATGGCTGCTGGGAGTTTTCCATGAGATGCCCTAGGTGACTAGAACATTTAATAAGGATCTGGGGCTCATGCCTTTGGTGAAAGGGAATTAGACCTGCTGGTTTTGAAAGCCCCTACATTCTGATCTCTTGTTTCCCACATGCATTCCATGAATAATGGCCAGCAGATACAACAAGTCTGCCACCTGTTTCCTCCATGGAACACTAGGTTTTCCAAGATGTAGCTTGTGCTGTCCAAGACAATGTCCTCCAGTTTATCAAACAGTTCACTTCCATTTCACACCCCACGTGTGATACCAATTTTGATTAGTTGATGATAACTTATTCTGTGGAACCAAACATTCTAAAAGCATCAGGTGTCCAACTGTATGGACTTGTTTTAAACTCATTCAGAATGCTCTCAAGGGACTGTGGTTAAGCTATTTCTCTCATAGTCTTCAGGGATCCAAACTTTGGAGCAATCGAATGGATCTCCACTGGTAAGCAAAGACCAAGATGATCCTGCCGAGATGTCTTAGCCGTTTATGAACTACTTCATCTCAAAAAGACTCTACAATCTGGGTCCCCCAGCCTCTGCCAGGAGTAGCCATATGAGGCCATCTAGCCTCAAGAGGCTATATGATCACAGTTAGAAGGCAAGGCTTTAAAATATTTCAAGCAAGGGGTTTCATGGCTACCTCGTATCTATTCTTTCTCTAGACCACCAAGCTGAAGTTTATCTCCTGAGGAGAGTGTCTTACCTTCCTTGTGCTTGATCTTATCATATCTGTGATAACTAAAACCTTCCAAAATTACTTGTGAGCTTTGTTTTTTCCACTGCAAAGCAGAACTGTCTGAAAGTCAGAAGGTAAGCCAGAACATCAGGGCTGGAGAGCTGGCTCAGAAGTTAAAAGTACTTGCTGCTTTTATAGAGGACCCATGTTTGACTTCCAGTACCCATATGGTAGCTTTCAAAAATGTCTATAACTCTAGTTCCAGGGTATCTGAAGGCCTCTCTTGATCTTTGCAGACACCAGGCAACATGTAGTATGCATGCACACACGCAGGCAAAGTACACATATCTATAAAATAATAAAATAAATATGAAAGATTAAAACAAAACAAACAAACAAACAAAAGGAGTATAGAGGGTACAAAAACAAGGCCTGGGGAGTGGTTAACAGTCAACATTGCTCGTCCAGAGGACCTGATTTTGGTTTCTAGCACTCATGATATGTAGATGTGGATCACAGCCATCTGAAACTTCAGTTCCAGGAGATCTGATGCCATCTTCTGGCCTCAATGGGTACTACACACACACACACACACACACACACACACACACACACACACACACACACACACATCACATCATATATAAAATAAAAATATAAGAAGAAGAAAAGAGGTGGTTAACTTGAAGCATGGAAATTTCTGACTCTAGTTTTGTCTGCTGCCCAATAAGAAAATCCTTTTTGGGAGAGGCCAAGATATTATTGATCATGAAAGCATTTGAAGAAGTTCTTTAAGTTCATTAATGAAATTAATCTGAAGACTGACTGTCTTGGAGAGGTGAGAAAGCTGCAGTTGACTTGTTTGTCTCCCAGTCAAAGCACTGGCAGTGAAAATTTTCTTTGTGCCCACCATGAGTGACTGTGGGCATCATGGCAAGGCTTGTAGCTACACAGAAGTCCCTGCAAAGTCACCCACCAGTATTAGAGAGCTCTGAAGAGAGTCCTAGTGTCTCTGATAAAGAAACAAAGGCAGGATTTGGGACCTGTGAGGCAAGCACTGGAGGGGTCAGCACTACAGGGTAAACAGAGGCAAAGGCAGGAGCTGCAGAGGACCTTGAGAACTCATGTACACCTCCCATTGTACTTTGGCCCTGCCTCTACAGCATACTTTGGCTGCTTAATCTTGCACTTCCACCTGAGGAAAACATCTTGTGAGACTGTGAGCAAGGGATGATGAAAAACTGCAGTTGTGTAAGTGAAGGTGAGCAGGTGGGCTCTAACAGATGAGGGTGTATAGGTGGGGTACAGGGCTGGGGTGTCCCTTTGCCTCAAGATCTGCAGGGTTAATGCCTTCTTTGTGTGCCAGGGGGGAATATTGGTGGGACCAAAAGAAAACCTGATCTTTCAAAAATTTGAAGACATTTTCTGCATTTTCTACATTTTCAAATCCTGGCATATCTATTAAACAAAATACTGAGAGTGGTTGGTAAAATGTTCATGTATTCTATTTTCTCTCATTTTAGAACCTCAGAAATCAGTTCTCTACTGATGAAAAAAATGACTTCATAAAAATCCACAAATCTTTTGGAAATTAAAAGCAAAAGAGGATGTTGTGGCTTGGATGTGAAGTAACCCATATAGACTCTCATGATATCTAGGACCAAGGGCACTGTTTTGGGGGCTCATGGAGTCTTTGGGAGATAGAATCTAGCTGGAGGAAGTGGATCTTTGTGGGGTGCGTCTTTAGGTTTCTGGTCCAGCCTTGCTTTTTGTATCGTGTCTCTGCACCATTGTCTTCTGATATGTGGGCAAGCAGCTGTGCACATTTCTACAGCCGTGAGATGCCTGCTGCCATGAATTCTCTATAGCTATGGGCTATATCTCTTCAAATCTGAGCCAAAACAAGCCTGTCATTTCATAGGTTTTTTTTTCCAGTTATCTAGTTGCAGAGATAAGAATAAAAACTAATATAGACTATGTAAGTCTATACAAAGTCAAAGGATTTCTTACAAAGTCAAATCCTAGGTGCCTAATGTGTGCATGCTTACCATTAGATTCAGTGTCTCAAGGAACATCTCTTATGAATATTTCCTAATGGAGCTACTAGTAGTTGCTCAGTTCTGGAGATGCTTTTGATAGATGAGAAATAATCATTGCAATGAAATTTTAATTAGAGTGAAATTGGGCGTATTATATCCTTTGCCATTTTCTATATTACACTTTTTCCTTCTTCATTTTTAAATCTTTTCACTCTCAGAAAATTTCTCCTTTGATGAAAAAGGTTTTGTTTTGTTTTGTTTTCTCTTCCTTTGTCACTGAGCTTTTGAATGACCTTATGGCTTGTACCAGTTTTGTTTCTATTGCTGTGATAAAAGGCCATAGTCAAAAGCAACTAGGGGAAGAAAACGTTTATTTAACCTTACAGTTTATAGTCCACTGGGGAAGCCTAAGCAGGAACTCAAGGCAGACACCTGGAGGCCATAACTGAGACAGGGGCCATGGAAGAACACTGCTGACTGGTTTGCTCCCTATGGTTTGTTCAGCCTGCTTTCTTATACATCCCAGGACTGCCTGCTCAGGAGTGGCACTGCCTATAGTTGGGGGGGGGGGTCCTTCCACATTAATCATGAATGAAGAAACCCCCCCCAGGCTTGCCTACAGGATAGTGTGATGGGGACTTTCTCAGTTGAGCTTTTCCCCTCTCAAATGACTCTAGCTTATGTCAAGTTGGCAAAAGAGCAGCTAATATATTTTTTGTTTTGTTTTTTTGTTTTTTGTTTTTCTGCCACAAAAAAAAAACCACTCTTGTTGAAATTCACAGCATCTCATTGCTTTTTGGGTTTGCAGCTGCAGTTTGAGTTTAGCATTACTTCACGTTAGAAAGTATCCACCAATTTTAAAGATTATTTTCTGATCATTCTGGAATTTTTTAAGCTTTAGTTTGTTTTTAATTATGTGTATGTGTGTTGGTTTGTGCACATTAAAGGTGCCCAAGGAAGCCAGAAGAGGGCACTGGATAACCTGGGGATATGTTAGAAGCAGTTGTGAGTTGCCTGACAAGGGAGCTGGGAACTAAACTCTGGTCTTCAGTAAGATCAAGAAGCATTCTTAACCACTAAGCCATCTCTCAGCCCTTTGTCTTCTTGTAATTAAGATCTTGAATATGTACTTTCTGGTGTATTCTATGAGGAATGGAATTCCAATCTATTTTTTATCTCTCTGGCAAGCAACACACCACTTTGTGGGGCAATCCATACTCCAACAGTAACTTCAGAAGGACAGAATGTCCCTCTGTCCCTTGTTTCTGATTCTCTACACTTCCTGGCATTGTTCTGAACTATGGGTTTCAATATTGCAGGTTCCCAAGATACATACCACCTAAGTTCCTCCTTGCGAATTGTGACTAGCAGTAATGTATAAAACCAGGGTTATCTCTGAATCCATATTTATTAGTGATTAAAGGAGTTGTTGAAATTCCTGGGGTCCATTGTTTACCCCTGGAGGCAATTTTGACCATTGT
>JADRCC010574875.1:4797-19495 GCA_019843855.1 Hylomyscus alleni | reverse complement strand
ATGTAGGAAGAAATAAAGTTGCAGATGTGCTTAGGCATATAACTTACAGGGTGTCAAGAGACAATTAAAATTGCTTCTGGAGTAACCTGAGAATCTTAAAAATCTTTGATTTTTTAGTCCTTTAGAATGGTTAGTACCTATTCTAGAAAGGAGTGACAAGGACTACTACTTCTCTGACCCAGCATACTGGTTGTTAACCACCATCCACCCCAAAGTAGACATTAAAGTGTATAGACAAGCATTTGAATTTCTGTCTCTGACCTTAGCACTTTAAGAACCAACAGATGGGTGTTCTTCATGTTATCATTCCAAGAAAAAGAATATGTCAAAAGATGGTTCTAACCCCTGAGGATTCACATCTGTAAAGTTCAAGGCAAGCATTAAGATCAAATAAGCAAGTGTTACATGAGCAAGCACCCCCCTTTGTAAAAATATTCTTGAGAATTTTGTACTATGTATTTTGAACATATTCTCCCCTTTCCACCCTTCTCAATGCCCATTCCTTCCCACATGTCTTTGGGAATAGTTCTTTTTTTTTTCCTCCATCAAGTCCATCTCGTGCTGTGATTATGGCCTGCCCTGTGGTATGGTCAGTCTACCAATGGTCACATACTGGAAATGAGTTCTTTCTTTTTGAAATGTTGCCCAATGGTGTCACATTGTAGGTTACCATGATTACTCCTGGTCACCCTCTAGAACTTGACAGTAAGACCTGATTGCTGAAGGCACCCCATACTTGGATCACAGGACATGGAAGCATCCAGCTGGTACATGTGTACAGACTTCATCTCTACCGGCTGGCATCTGTCACACTAGCAGGTTCTGGAAGGAGAAAAGCAAGCTTTAGTCTCATTGCACTGTGATTCTGGAGAGTTACAACAGGGAGTGCCTGACAAGACAGGCTCACTAAGGACCAATGGCACTAACGCTATGGAAGTAGCATTTCAAATTGGATCAAAGTCACACTCTAAGAGACGGAATTTATCCTCACACCATTATTAAATGGAGCCAAGACCCTGTAGCTAAATAGGTCATAGATCTTAGGGGAGAATCCATCCCCATTACTTTGCAAAATAGTAATCCTATAACTCCTAATATCTCCCTCCCCTTAGTGGGAGAAGAAAACCTTGTCACACTGTTATCGATCATGACACTACGTGTTAATCTTCTGCTGCTATTCTAGTCTGCAGTTATGTCATCAGCCAAAAGGAACATTCCAGAAAGACAAAAATTCACCCACCTGTTAGAGTGGACAGATTCAAGAACACAGAAAGAAGAATTTGTGAGTCTTTGGGAGGGAAAAAGCATCAGTATGGTTCATGTCTATGGCACCCAGTTAGTTTCCACGTATGTCCAGTTTGTTCATGCGCACTACTCCCCTCCGAAAGATGAGTCTCGCAAGGTGAAAATGTGAAGTTGGGATGCTGGTGGGCAATGCTGTTTTACATGTGTATGTTCATGGAGATAGATTAGAAACACAAATAAACCATAAACACTTATTTTTGCTCCTATTCACTTATTTAAGTTGAGATTCATAGTAAACTTGGTCTGAGTGCCTTGAAGTATATTTACACAGGAAAAGGACTATATCTTTTCTCTTTTTTTCTTTCTCTTTCTCTTAAGGTTATATTTTTTCTATTTTTTTTTTTTTTTGGTACAGTGGCAGAAATATCCTCTCAACAAATAGGCAAGGTAATAGAATCTGTTATGAAAAACTCAAGTGTTAATGTTGCAAATTTATCAAAAACTTGTGTCAAAAACTTTTAAAACTGTCTAGCTTTTTAATTTCTTATGACCATTTAAATAGTATTAAGTATTCTTCCCAAAACTTAGGTTGGGAGCTGGTGGAGGTTTCAGTTGGTAAAATACTAGCCGGGCAAGCATGAGAACCTGAGTTAGGGTCCCCAGAACTCACATGAAAAGCCTGGTGTGCTGTGGAATGTGCCTCTGATACCAGTGCTGGGAGGCAAAGATAGGATCCTTCATGCTTGACCCAGCCAGTTATAATACAAATCACACCGATACATTTCCATGTACTATTTGTGACTGCCAAAAACTGACGCTAAGGACAAAGCCTAGCTACTTTGTCTCAGACCTCGAGCGTGTTTAATGCGAATGTCTGCACCCTTTCCAGGGACAAGCCAGTCACCTGCTTCTGCAGCAGGGAGAAAGCAAAATATCCCAAGAGTTAAAACATGATGTCCTTGAGAAAGAACAGGAGGAGAGCAGGGGAAAGGAAAAGAGAGAAAGAAAGAACAAAGCATTGTGTCCTTTAGAACAGTGAGAAATCTCCTCCTACAAAGGTTACTTTTGTTTTTAGAATGGCATTAAAAGCTTACTGGGAAAAAGACGGCAGAAGCTCCTGTAGGGAGATGGATCTGCCCCGCCTGGACATCCTTTATTAAGAACCTCAGCATTAGGACTGAAGAGATGCTTCAGTGGCTGCTCTTCCTGAGGACTCTGTTCATAACAGATAGTTCTCAACTGTCTCTGACTCTGTCCCAGGAGATCCAACCCTCTTCTGGCCTCTGTTGACAAACATACATGCAAGTCAAACAAATACCATACACATAAAATAAGATGAAAAGGGGTTTTCTATTAAGAGGAACTTTAGCATGGCCGTTTCAGAAGGACCTCTCCAGTCACTCCCACCGGGTGTTGGAAGCATCCATGTGATGACATTCTGTGTGTCTATGTGCTACTTCATACTTGTTTCTTCTAACTTTTGTTTGCTACATATGCATTCCAGACTAAGAAGTACAGCTATAAATATCATTCCCCATACACAATGCCAATCTAGACGAATCTTAGAAATAAAGAGGAGAGTGAATCAAGATTCAGACACTGAGCCTTGGCCTATGCATACAGCTGTACACACACACACACACACACACACACACAGACACTTAAGTATGTGTTAAATTTATTCTTTATTGTAAAGTATTAAGAGGTAGAATCTTTAGGAAGTGATTGGGCCATGGAACCCCAGAATACAGAAAATCTCGTGGCTTTTGACTTTGTAAGCCTTGTACTGATATGGGCAGGTGCTGCACCTTGGGAATGCTATTGATGGCAGACAGGGGGCCATGAGTTTCAGCACCAGTACTTAATAAAGCCTCTCCTCCTCCTCCTCCTCCTCCTCCTCCTCCTCCTCCTCCTCCTCCTCCTCCTCCTCCTCCTCCTCCTCCTCCTCCTCCTCCTCCTCTTCCTTCTCCTTCTTCCCTAGTTATCTTACTTATTTACATCCCAAATGTTGCCCCTCCCTGTCCCCCTTTGAAGAGTTCTTCCCCCATACATCCCTCTGCTTTGTCTCTGAGAGGGTACCCCCACACACATTCCCCTTTCATGGGATATCAAGTCATTACAGGATTAGGCGCATCCTCTCCCACTGACGCCAGACAAGGCCTTGAACCAGCTCATGTATGCTCTTTGGTTGGTTAAAGCCTCTTCTTATTAAGTTGTACTTACAGCCATGGTGAATCTCTGAGTGACTGCGGGCTCATAGCACTAGCCTCCAGAACCATCACCATACTCTTTTATAAGTTACCTGGAGAGTACAGAGTTATGGCAATAGAAACTAGACTAAGATATGTACCCAGTACCCTGAACAGATATTAAACCTTAAGTTTTCTACTGACTTAAAGAATGATGTTGTTATGTTGAAAATATTGTATTCTCTTTATATCTGTGTATTCATCCAGTAGCCAAATAGTCACTGTATGTTCATTAACTGACAAGCAAGTTATTAGACAAAGAGAATGTAAAAGTGGTCCAAAAATACATAGACTGCCTTCATAGAACCAGTCTATTAGCCTTTGATAAACTGTGATGAGTTAAATGTCAAAGTATAGCTCTAATGCAAGAGAGGCAGAGGAACAAGAACTTTGAATACCACGGTTTGATCCCATGGGGAGAGAAAGATATCCCCTAGGAAAACAGTTGTTGAGCAGAGGCAGGAAGATGAGTAGGTACTGATCAGGTGAAATGCTATATGAAGGCTCCCTAGCAGAAAAAAACTCATAGAATAACTATATGTTTTTTAAAGGATATTTTTTTAGATTAGCTCACATGGTAGAGACCAAGTAAGCCAAAAATAGCACTGTATACTGTAGACTAAGGAACCAGCAGCTGCCCAGTCCACAAAGCTGGGTAGTCACAGCCTGACTGGGAAGGCCTGAAAGATTCATAGTCCACGTTAGAAGGCTGGAGACCCTGCAGCCTGTCATCAGTGAAGGATGGGGGCAGCAGCAATGGTGTAGATTCACTAACCAGCAAAATGACAGGGAAGCACACAGCACTGCATTTCCCTCAGGACCACCGACCGCCCCACCCCAGGCTGTCCCCGGAAGGTGCTACCTGCCATAGAAGAATCTTCCATCCTTCTTGGAAATGGTCTCACAGACCCACCCTGTGGAGTATCTTTTAGTTGACTCCAGATCCATCAAGCTGACAATCGAGATTGACAGTCACCAATGGGCAGAATTGCAAAGCAATTCTGAGACACAGGGGTCTGCAGTCAGTCAAGCATGGCTCAAACCTCATTCTGTGCAGCTTCAGTCCATTCAAGCTACTTTGGCAGAATGTCATAGATGAGAGGCATAGGAAATAAACACTTACTCCCATATGTTTGGGACCGAGAAGGCCAACCCCAAGGTGCTAGCTGATAACTTAGTAAGAACTCACTTCCTGGTTTGCTGAATATCATTTTACAAGGCCTGATATCTCCCCCATAAAGGAACCAATCCTGTCAATGTGGGCTCCATCTTTATTGTATAACTAAGAGTCCAAAGATAATACCAAGTAGCACAGTCATTTGGGCAGTTGGGATTTCCACAAATGAATTTTGAGGAGATGCATTCAACCCACAAACAAGCACCCACACGCCATGGTGTCTCTGGTATGTTGTTCAATCTTTCTGTTCTCACAGATACCTCACCCACAAAACAAATAGAGTTATTTTTCTTTATTTAATAGTATTGTCATGAAGATTAAGTTCAATAACATGACAAGACTTGAGCATCATATCTCACACAGCATCATATCTCACATAGCATGTGTCTAATAACTGCAAGATTAATAACAAATTTAAGTAAGAGGAAAGAACCAACTAAAGAGGAGGAACCACATGTGCGAAGGTTCTGTAAGAACCTGATGAAAATATAAAAGGGTGGGAAAGTGCTTGTGATTTCTGCTTCTATTCTAAAAGCCACTGGGATCTTCTGAGGATTTTAAGTAGGAATGCTCAATTCATTTCACCATCCTCTTGACTTAATGCTACAGCATCACTGGAATTCTGTCCTTCTGCAGCCCAGGCCCAGGTCTATGTACATGGCCAGCCTTGTTCATTGATTTTATTTCCATCTATCTTCTATAAGCAGCAATCCCCTGCCTCCTGTTCACTGAACTAGTTTCACTCCATGGCCCAGGCTATCCTGGAACTTATGATCCTTCTGCCTTAGTGTGCTGGGATTACAGTTGCAGATGTGTGCAACTGTGACCAGTCCATCTCTCTTACTCTTTACATTTTTTGTTTGCTTGTTTTTTTTGAGACAGGGTTTCTCTGTGTAGCTCTGGCTGTCCTGGAACTCACTCTGTAGACCAGGCTGGTCTTGAACCTGCCTCTGCCTCCCAAGTGCTGGGATTCAAAGCATGTGCCACCACTGCCCAGCCACCCTTTACATTTTTATTTGTTCATTTGTTGTGCGGAGGGGACCTCACAGGAGCCATGGTGGAGGTCAAAGGCCAAAGGAAAGCTTTTTCAATGTTGCTTCTTTCCTTTCACCTTACTGCTGAAGGCCAGTCAACACCACACAGTGAACTGAGGTAAACTGAGGAGACCTGAGTGTGGAGTCAGCAGCTGATCACTCAGCAGACTTTTCTCAGAGGGGAAAAAAAAATCTTGATTCACTGGGGCTGGTGTTTCCTCTGACCAGCAAGATACTCTCCGAACTCTTTAAACACTTTGGGGGCCAGTGAGAAGGAGAAGAGGAAAAGGGGGGAAGTCATACACACACATACGTGTACACACACACACACACACACACACACACTGAGTAGATAAAGCAAGACAATCTCCAGCAAGGTCACATACATTCACATATACAGACAGACAGACATACTGGGTGACTGGAGCAAATCTCCAATGAGCTGCTTCCAACCATCTTTCGTACATACACTTACACATACACACATTTGGTGGATGAAGCAAGCTCCAACAAATCACATACAAACATATATAGACATAAAATATTTGGTGGATGGAGAAAAGTTCAACAAGTTGACTTGGTTGTTGGAGTCTCTTAGGAGTCAAAAGCAGTTCTCTATGTGAGAAAAAGATTACCTCACAGTCATAAGTTACATATTCTCTAAAAACAATCACCATAAAGCATATTCTTCATAAGTAGATTAAAATCAATACACAAAAGGAACTTTCAACAGGTTTATTGATTATATATTCTTCTTTTGAAACTCACACCTAACTAAACATTTCCCACAAGCTCATCATAACCTCAAAGCAGTAATTCTTTTATCATAGATTAACAATGTTTAAGCAAGCCAGCCTATAGTAGCAAGTTTTTTCCCTAGGCTTGGCTGTTGACAATTTGTATTTACCAAGAAATGCATAATTATCTATTTTACTACTTATCTTTGAAGTCTTATTCAGTTATACCGGCTAATCATCTGTTCTTTGTTCTGACACTCATAATAGAACTATTTACTCCTTATTCACAATTTTGTCTTTTCATGGTGGACACTGAAACCTGTGGCCACATCCCTAGGTAACAAGATCCAGGAACTCTGGCTTATCCCAAGCCCATTTTTCCCTTCTAAAAGCATGAAAACTCACTGTGCTTCTTCTCTAACCTGTGCAGACCTCACTATTTTACAAGGGAGGGGGTATATTCTGCTCTTAATTCTAATTATTGTATATTTCTAGGCAAAACAACTTAAACCTTCCTATTAACTAATCTAACTTCCTAAAACAATTTAAATCAAACCAGGAAATCAAACAATAAGATCATTAATTCATCTAAACCGTATTATTTTATGAAAGTGTTCATCTTGATGTTGATCTACTGGAAAATGGCCCAAAAGAGTGGGCTATCATCCAGGAAGTAATCACACCAGGCTATAGGCAGTGAGGGTCTTCCCATGCCCACTCATGCCATGCCAGGTATATGAGGAATATAGCAGCGACAAACAAGAGAAGGCACAGCAGGAGCAAGAAGCAATCCTGGGATGAAGCCCCTGGGGCTGTGCCTCTCCAGCTACATCCATTATGAAAACCGGTGAGTCATCTTCCAAAAGCTCACTTGCCCCTTGCAGCTCCTCCTGCATGGTGTCTGCCACCTGATTCTGAAGCAGACTACCTTTTCTTTCCATTACTCTGATGTCTACTTCAGGTTATCTGGCCTATGCACATCTCTTGTCTTTGCCTCCACCTCCCAATAGGAGTGTAGAGATAACAAATGCTTGCCACCACATTTAGCTTTTTACATGGGTTTCAGGGACTGAACTCAGGGCTTTGAGACTGCATAGCTAGTGCCCTTCAAACTGAGCCATCTCCCTGGGCCTGCTGTTCATGCTTTGTAGGGAGTGGAGAATCTAGAACAAAGCCCTGAGACTATGTGTGCTGTTAACAAGGGTGTGGCCATGTTAAGGACTCTATGCCTCAGTCTGAGTGTGAGCACTTATGAAGGATTCACAGTATGTACAAAACCTAGCAACTGCAGCTTCCTCCTCTGGGATGGTGACAGAGAGACTGCTCACCTCCAGAGATCTTCTACCAAGCAAGACCAGCCAACCCCTCCTTCTGTGGTGATGTGCCTAATAAACACACTGGGGTTCTGGGTTGCAATGGTAACAGATGTCTACCAGATCCCAATTTAAGATATCTGTCCATCAACAGGCACAGCCCATCCCTCAGCCTGGCCAGGGAAACTATTATCATTATATCTTTAGAATGTCCTGTGGGATAGGGTCCAAATGAAAGAATGACTGAACAAATCCAAGATCCATTGAGCATCTTCTTAGCTAGGTTATAGCACCTCTGTACAGTACACAGAGTTAAACTGCATAGTTCCCTGTAACACATGAAGAGTTTTACCCTCTGTCACTCCCATCAAGATTGTTTAGTTGTCCTAAGCAAGGCATAAGGTGGGTTACATTTATAAGTGTAACCTTATAAATGTAAGTCTAACAGCTCTGAGCAAAAGCTTTCCCTAATACAAGTGTTGGAACTCTTTAGGCAAAATCCTCAATGCAAGTGTACAGATCTGAAGGGAAAGGTATCCTGGCAGTCTGGAGCAAAGGAATACCACACAGTCATACTGAACAACAAACCCCACACAATAATAGATTTGTTGGGAAAGATGACTGACTGCCTCTGCTCCAGCAAGAAGCAGAAGGGCAAGGCGTAGGAGGCAGTCTTATATAGAGTTTGGGGTGGGACAGAGTTTTCCAACATGGTGATTGGTGAGATTTCAAGCCCTGAGCTCCGGGCAAGGCCAAGGATTGGTGGGATGTTATGGTCTGGGATTGGTAAGTTTTGTGTTCGGGGATTGGTGGATCTTGGTCAGTTTTCAAACATGGAAGTAGGCTCGGATCTTTTACCCTACAATAATCAAATCGGTAAATCCCTTCCCAGTCTATACAGAAGGATTTGTGCTGAGAAATTGCTTCAAGGCAGGGCTCTTTCCTGACCTTGTAGGATTGCAAACAGATAATAAAACCACAGCCAGCCTTGCTTTCCTAGCATGTCAAGTGAAGGAGATGAGAATACTGGTCAGGGCATGGGGTTGAAAACCATCTCTAAACTTCCCAAACTTGTGGTTCTTCTGATTCCATGACTCTAGACTAATCAGCAGTGGACTGTGGACTCTGTGTTTGACTCTGGTAATCTTTGCTTTTTCCCAAAGAAATTCTATATAAAATGTTTTCCTATTCACTTAATTCCCCATCATGTTACTAGTAAAGACTCCAGCTATTCAACTGGTAATAAATATGTTTTGTAAGAAAGAAAAAATCAATACCTTTATTAACTGATTGCTTAATGAATGTCACTTAAATTGGAAGGTCAAAGTTTCCAGTGACCTTAACTAATTTAGGAACAAAGAACACAAAAGAAAGACAACCCCAAGATGGGGCATTCAAATATATACGCCTATGGGGGCCATTCTTATTCAAACCACCACACAGTTTCTGTGTCCTGAAGACCTTTTACTTGGCCCTGCCTCTTAAATGTCCATAGCACGTGCCAGGCTCACCCCTTTCAGGACCAAGCATCTACATGTGGACTTTGAGGAAGAAGCAAGGTCACCACAAGCACTCAGGGTGGAGTGTTGAACCAAGAAACACTCATGTCTGAGGTCTCAGGAGGAGATGTGCAATAGGGAAGGTGGGAAATTGGCGGACCTTTTAAAAGACCTTGACTTTATCCATAGAAGGTTAAACTTTACCTGTGAGGTAGTTGAGAATTCATGTGGTACTGCAAACAGGAGATTTGTTTTCTGCCCTCCGAAAATTACAGCATGGGCACACTTCCCAGCACCTTCTCCACACCCACGAGGAAAAATAACCCTTGCAACATAGAGACACCAACTCCGAGACACTGTGAGAAGTCACTCCGTTTAAACCCAGCCCTTTTCCTTGTCACTTGTTTTAGGAAATGCGCCTCCACACACACCTCTTCAACGATATTTGAATTCAGAATTAGAGTGGGTAGAAAGGAAAGAAATGGTGATGAGTCTCAAAATACCATTTGTGTTTACCTGAAAAATCCTATTTTTAACGTAAAAGCAAAAGTGAGCCTGACAAACCGGCTGAGAGCGGAGATCAGAGGCTTTGGTGGCTAAGGGTGTTTATTTCTGTAACTAGTTTTAGTAACACTGAATATGCTCCCACTTTTCTTTTCCTTCTGTCCTCTCTCACCCTTACCTACAGCTAATTGGAAACATAATCCTGCTTATCAGGTTTGTGAGAAACCAACAGAATTCACTGTCTGTTACTGTGTTCTGTCGGTTCCTATATTCTGCCTGTTTATTTCACACCTTTGTCTTTCTCACAGACAATAGCAATCAATGGCTTTAGGCTTGCCTAAGGCACTGCTTCTTTTATCTCCAACCTACCCTCATTCTATATTGCACATTCTTCTTCACACAAAGTACCTGTTGGGAGCTACAAGTATTGCAAGTAAGACTGAAGAACTGAATTTTAAGATTAAATCAAATTCAAACTTATATAGTCATTTGGGTCTAGAGCTTACTACACTAGATAATGCAGTTCTAAAATATGTTTCTTATGCTGATCTTATGCTAGCAGAGGCAGAGGGATTGAAAGTTTGAGGTAGGAGGTTGTTGGATGCCGGACATGGGGAAATAAAGGGAAGGAAGAGATGACCCACTTCCCGACAGACTTCTGGGTGGGCATTAGACTGTGAGAAGCCATGGGATCCCGCTCCCAGGGGTGAGGAAAAGGCACAGTCTGGGGTCCCTGTGGAACTTTCGGAGTCGGGCTCTGACTCTCGGGCACCACAGACCGCTGGATACTGTGGAAGAGTCAGTTCTGGGATCCCTGGGCCGCACAGAGGCCAGGGACAATAGGTTCTCACTCTTGGACATCCCATATGTATGTTGCAGAAGAGCTGAGAACAGACCCTTGGGCTGACTCTGACCCAGCCCGGGGCTGAAGGAAAAGGGAAGGGGTTACCACTGGGAGGAGAGAGTCTGGCTAGCTCAGGTGGCTGGCTTTCGTGAGCTGTTTGGTTTGGCTGTCAGCTGGCCATGGCTGGAGCACAGGGAGGCCTCCTGGCGGGAGGTTAGATGCGAAGTTCATAAGAGGGAAACCTGCTCCATTGTTCCAACATGGTGGATCCTGATGAGCAGAGATGGTCCATGGTTTTAAGGTGTTTATTGTAGAAAGGCAGAGCGAGGGAGAAGAATAGAGAAGCAGAGGCTGGCCATGGCCACGTGGAGAGAGGGGGGAGGGGAGGGAGACAGAGGGGGAGCAAGGGAACAAGAGAGACCAGAGCTAAAGAGAAAGAGGAGGGGCCAATCAAACCCTTTTATAGTGAGCTGGGTTACCTTGCTTTTGCCAGGTAACTGTGGGACAGGGCATACCTGGCTGTAGCCAGGTAACTGGGGGTGGAATCCAGCCAGAATACCAGGATTATAGAGTTGAGGGCTTATAGTGTCAGGAGCCTAATGTCTGGGAACATAGCTCGAAGTTCTGTCCCTTGTAGAATTTTCTACTGGGTCTCTGGAGTAAGCCTTGCTCAACTAGAGCACAGACTGCCTTTCACGGTCCAACAGGGTGGTGGTTCTGGAAGACAAATGAAACCATGAGAGTCAATGAGATCAAATTGTGTGTGTGTGTGTGTGTGTGTGTGTGTGTGTTGTGGGGGACAGACATAAATAGCTATAGTAAGAAGTGGAATGACAGCTAGTTGGGGGTGTTGGCACATGTCTTAAATCCCAGCACTTGGGAGGCAGAGGCAGACAGATCTCTGAAGTTCTGAGTTCAAAGCCAGCCTGGTCTACAGAGTGAAGTCCAAGACATCCAGGACTACGTAGAGAAAACTTGTCTGAAAAACAAAATAAGGAGGGGAGTAGAGAGGAGGGGGGGAGGAGGAGGAAGAAGGAGAGGGAGGGGAAGGGGAAGAGAAGTAAACCCCAGAGAAAGAACACAAGAAAGATAAATCTAAACTGTAAGGAATGAGCTAGGAGCAAACCAGCCACCCCAGGTGGCCTTGTTAATGATGCCTGAGCTATGTGGTGTGGCACTGCTTTAGTTGACATGTATCTTTCCCTCTCCTACCACATTGCTTTCAAAGGACTCATTTCCTGGAGCATGACGTCTAGAGGCAGTAGTACAATGCTGAATAGCATTTGTAACCCAATCTCTTGCTTTTCTACTGCTATGTCCTCTCTGTCTAACTCATTTTATATTCTAGCACTGGAGAGTTTTGCTTCTCCTAAGCAAACCCCAGTTTTAGATTTCCCATCTATCACCACTGCTATTTGTCCTATCTAAAATGTCCACCCTTTTATTTCTTTCCCTTCAAATATTCCATATTTGAAGACCTAATGATTAAAGCCCTTAACCTCATGCCCATCAGGGAGACCATCCCCTTTTGCTTGACTTTAGGTGAGCCACAAGGCATCTCTCAGCCTAGTTTTCCTCGTCCTTAAAGTGAGAATGCTAACATTTGTTCCTTTGGGGAAGATTAAGTACTGCTACTTTTAAACTCTACCACTGAGAAAGCATAAAATAAAGCCAGCTGTTGTGGCCCCCATCCCAACAGTTATCATGTGATAGTAGAAATATTTACAAATGGAACTGTCTCACTCCTGGAGCCTGAGTTTATTAACAGCCAAGCTTGGTCTTATTCAGTGCTCTCCCTGGAGATACACTGTAGCCATTGGGCAGATGTCTTGGCCAGTTTGTTAATAAATGAGTCAATGACTAAATAGAATGTCACAGACTAAGCTCTCTGTCTTTTTTTCCCATGATTTGTAAAGGGGGAGCAAAAAAGACATAGTTATAGCAAAGATGAGGGAGAAGGACTATAACAATTTTGTCTTGTAAAAATGTATTAAAATTTTGGGCCAGCTGTGGTGGTGCAAGGAAACAGGGGAAACCAGATCTCTGTGAGTTTGAGGCCAGCCTGGTCTACAGAGTGAGTTCCAGGAAAGCCAGAGCTATGTAGAGAGACCTTGTCTCAAAAAACCAACAGCAACTATGATGGTTAACATTTCATTTGAAGTCTATACCTACAATGCTTGAGAGACCAAGAAGGAAAAAAATGCATCTGATGTATAAGCCCCTCACTTATACAGGCTGTACCCTAAAAGCCCATTTCCCCTTTTCCCCAGACAGTAGCGATTATTCTTAAAATGACTGATCTTGTAAAATTTGCTGTTCTAGCAAGTAGTAGGTCATAATACTAACTGCTATTTCTGCTTTTGCAATCAAACTTGAATCCTCTGCTCAAAAATATGACAAGGACAATGACAAGACATACGTGTTAAATTAGACCCTGCTTATATGATACAGCCTTATGGGTTTAGCTGCGCTGCATCTCAGGTGCTGTCCTGGCCCCACATTGAATGTTAGTACATAAATTAAACAAAACTTAAAATTTTTTTTTAAAAAAAACCCTCTTATTAAAATTTATTTATGGTCATGGTGAATCTCTGAGTGACCTCAGACCTATAAAACACCAACAACAAAATGGCAGATTAATCTAAGAAAGCAGGTTAAACAGTCAAGGCAGATTTTTTTTTATACTTCTGTATTCTTTAAAAGGCCTGGAATAAATTAAAATATTCTCAAGAGACACATGCATCTCTCACCCTCAATATCAGACTACTGAAACAAAGAATGCCAAGGCAGTGGGTATTTCCCCAGGCATCTCATGCCAAGAGAAGGAGAAAGTATCATCTTGAGGGGCGACTCGTCTTCCAAAAAAAGAATTCCCATGGTACTAACAACTTGTCGTACCACCCTATAGGATGAGACTGAAGCCCAGACAATAGCAATGATGGCTTAGATGTGAGCTACATAAATGTGTGAATCCTTGGCCCTATATTTTATCTCACTTCAAGACCTCAAAGACAGACTTGGGGTTCACTGGGACTCTACAACTTCGCCACATTGAATCAATCAATCAATCAATCATCAATCCATCAGTCAATCAATCTCTCTCTCTTTCTCCCTCTCTCTCCCTCTCTCTCTCCCCAATTTTCACTACTAATTTTACTCTTTTAATTGGATTGTCGAGGATAACTGACATAACCTGCCTCTGAACATTAGCCCTAACTCTTAAGTTAGATGACACCCTTACTGTTTGGGCTACCAGCTCCATTTTTGCCTTTTTTTTTTTAATTGTGCTTTTCTTGCCCCCAGGGGTCTTCTGTCCCTGTCCCCTCCTCTTCCCCTTGGGGACAAAGCTTTCATCACTGTTGCCTGGGCAACAGTGGGGATGCCTCATTTCTCACAGCTCTGCATATCTAAGTATATCTTAAGCCTTTGTCCTTAAGGCTGGCTCAATTCTTTGTAAGTGGTCCACCACTAAATCAGTCACCTTCTACACATAATTATCATTATTTAGCCTTATTTAAAGCGATATATTAAAAAAAAATGTCTTCACCTGAAAACGGCCTTTGCACAAGACGGGTCAATTTTCTTGAATGTCCCAGACATCAGTTCTGGAGAGGAAATGTGAAAATCGCCTTTGCAAGTGCGAGCTTCCAAAGTGCGGGTCAATTTTAAAGCACGCACTGGGGCATTCATAATGAATTTCCCTTTTAAAAGCATAGGAGACCAAAAATAAACCTGACAAAAGGGCAGCTGTAGAGTTTTAACATGTGGAAAACTCCACAGGCGGCAGTTACATAACGGGAAAGAAACAAGATAAATATTTCACACCGTTAGATGAACTTCCAGACCACAACGAGGAAGCCAAGAACCCAGAACACACCTAAACTCTCTAAGGCGGGGAGAGGGAGGGGAGGACCCAGTTGAAGCAAGAAGAGGCTAAGCCTGATGATAAAATCTGGGACCTGACTTGCAGCACGAGTGATGGCTTTGTCTCCCCCCCCCCGCCCCCCAACTCCCTTTCTAGAGTCAGGGGCTGAGCTCACGCCCCTATACTTTAAGAGCGCTTTCCCTGCGACTCTGTCCGCTAGGTAGAAAATTT
>JADRCC010574873.1:0-10362 GCA_019843855.1 Hylomyscus alleni | reverse complement strand
CAAAACCCAGTGCTTCCTTTGGCTGCTTTCCTGCAACTCTGCAATATCAATAAACATTTCTGCAGGAGACACAGTCATGTGCCACATAAGGACATTCTGATCGACCTACACCATGAAGTCTTTGGAAGTATATTTATTCTGTGATCTCAGCCTGTTTTGTTAAGAATGGCAACTGCCCTTCCCAAGCCTAGGAACAAGTCCTTTGTCTGTTTCTACTGGATCCACTTCGAGTGCTTTTTCCTGCTTTGTTGGGTGTTGCAGGAATTTGGGCTGAACTACATCTCTCAGGTTCCACTGTGGATTGATTTTAGGGAAAAGGTTGGCAGAGGACTTGAAGAGTAAAGAGATGCTAGCACATTTCCCTATTTTTCTGGCTCAGAGAAGCACCTCCAGAGTGGCTGAGTCCTCCAAGGGTTCAGCCCACCTGTGTGTACCACACATTCTCATCTCACAGCCTGCTTTGCCTCTGCCTTTTTCTCCCAGGAGCTCTTCTGGCTCCTCAGCCTCTTCAGAGCTCCTCCAGGTTCAGATACACCAGGTAGGCCCTGGTACCTGCAGGTCCAGGATGGCTGTTACCCACTCTCGTTCATCTTTGCTATTTGTTTAACACTTTTGCTCCTCTAAAGCCTTTTAATTGTTTCCTATACTAGATCTTTCCTGTTACGCTACCTAGCCTGAACATCCTAACTAAACCTGTCACCAATACTGAGTCTTTCCAATCACCGAATCATATTCAGAGGCCACGGTTGTGGGAGTGAGGGAGATCTCTGCTGTTTGGAGTTTGTTTAAGGATAGCACAGGGAGCTACTCTCTCCCCTGACATAGACTGCCTGGAAGAGTTTCAGACTTTGATTTCTAGTGACTACAGATCATCTGCTAAGCCAATAATCATGCATGTAAAGTATTTACATGGCAGTGAGATTTGAAAAGAGGCTACAAGTCTCCTCTTGACATCCCCCAGTGCTTCCCACCAAGCCCCAATGATTGACAGGCATATATGGAGCAAGCCACACTCTATTGGCCGTGAAAAAAATGATATCTGAAACCTTCAGTGGAAAGAAGCCTTCACCTGGTGCTAGTGACTTCATGACACCCCTTTGGCTCAAGAAAACATGGGAGAACCAGGGCAGTGAGATGGCTCAGAGTGTTAGCCTTAGCTCTGCAAGCCTGATGACCTGGCTTCACTGCAGGGAACCCAAGTAAAAGGCCAATGTGAGGGACACACCTGTAATTCTAGTGTTTCTATGCAAGACATGAGGTGGAGAAGCACATGAGAGCTTTGGGCCAGCTCTCCTAGGGTGGGCAGCACTGGGGTGTGCTATACCGGGGTATGTAGCAGAAGGTAGGGGTCTCAACAAGGTAGAGAGATAGAACTGATTTCTGCAAGTTGCCCTCTGAGCTCCATGTGCATGAATAATCTTTTAATTAAATGAGTAAGAGAGAAGGAATGAGAGAAGGGGGGAAGACAAAGAAGAAGGGGAAGGACAAAATACCATTTGGAAGTTAGGAGCTAAAACCTTGTTCCCAAAGGAAGTGCTCAAGGAAACTCTCTATTTTGTTTTCACAGACTCAAATTAGTTGACTGTGGGGACATTTTTTTCTCTACTCTAAAAATGATGGGCTGGAATTCAAACACAGCAAGAATGAGTAGTGGATTTCGTCCAAAAGCCAAGCAAAGGGAGCCTAGAAGACAATGTCCTTTAAGGATCCTTGATCTTTAGCGGAATCTAGATTGATAAATCTGGGACAGGCAGGTGAAGTCATCTTGAAGTGGGGTGCTGAGTCCCACATTCAAGAGGCCTGGGGAAGAGAAATGCACCTTGGAAGTAATAGGGTAAATGGGTGCCAGGAGGAGACCAGGCCTAAGTTGTATGACCTTTGACTTTCAGGAGAGACCAATGAGGGTGCAGACCCCTGTTCTCTGCTCACAGCCTGGCTTCCTCCAGCCATGCTGATTTATAGCTATGCAAACACATCAAGACCTCATTCTCCACAGAGACACACAGGGTAGTCAGCCTGAATGGGTGGCCCCTGGCCTCGTGTGACCCCACACACAACCAACAGAAAATATCTAGAGATGTCTATTGGGTTAACCAAGTGGTCAGCATTTCTTTTCTTTTAAGCTTGTTTTATACGTGACAGACTCCTCCATATCTGTACCTACCGTTTTCATTCTAGAGACATCAAGCAACAGCTGATAATAAGATGGGGAGGGGGAGGCAAAGAGAAAGGAAGGGGGTTGAAAATTTATGAATACAGATGTTTTAAAGAGGTAGTTTTTTGAAAAGAATGAATACCTGGTCTAAAGTAAAAATCAGAAAGGGGAAACAGTAAGAAAAGAGCCATAGCCATTAGGTCCTTCTTCACAGATGAGATGCAACAATTTCCTCCTATAATCTTAGCTCCCAACAGCATTTCACTCTATTGCCGTCATCATACTCTATTTGAAAATCTTAAGTCAATAGGCAGAGACAGCAAAAGCCCTGGTCTGGGTGCTCTGTTCCAGTTCACCTTGGTGACTAAACATCTTGTTTCCAACTCTCTAGACCTGAAGTTTTTCATTTAAAAATGAGACTTACTGAAATTCAATCATGTGAGAAGCTAAACCTGGGGATGTCTGCCAGATCTTACCCCTCAAGGAAGCAGGAAGTCACCACCACCAGTCATAGGAATGCAGCACAATAGCAGAACCAGAGTCTGACTTTCAAGTCCCAGTTCTGGGCATTCACGCCTGCCTGAGCATCTGCATGGCTTAGATATAAAGTGTTCCCCAAATGTTCTTTATTGAAGGACTGATTGCCAGGGCAGCCATGTGCTGGAGTTCAGAGAGATGAGTAGATCATGAGGGTGTTGACCTTGGCAATGAATACTGGGGAATTCATACTTGAAAGAGCTAATCGGAAATGAGAGTTAGCTGAGGGAAGGAAGCCACACTGGGAGTGTAAAGATTAACCATCATTGTCAACTTGATAACATTTAGAATCACTTGGAAGATGAGGCTCTGGGTGTGTCATGAAGGCACTTCTAGAGAGGCTTAACTGAGAAGGGAAGCCAGCCCACACAGAAGAAGGCAGTACCATGACAGTGGCTGAGGTCTAATCTGAATAAAAGGGGTAGGTGGAACCAACGGAACAGGTAGAGTCAAGGGACTATCAGAATTTACCTCTCCGTGCTTCCTGGCCACAGAGTGGCCTCACATTCCAATAGCATGGCTTCCTCACAATCATAGAATGCACCCTCCAAGTGTGAGCCACACAAACACTTCCATCTTTGCAATGCTCTTTGTTGGGTGTTCCATCACAGCAACAAGTAAAGTAAGATAGGAAATTTGCCTTGGAAGGCTCTACGTCATTTCCAACTTCTCTCTCCAGTCCTCACTCCTGTTTACTCTGGTTTCTGGCTGCTAAAAGGTAAGCAGTTGTATTCCTCTGTGTGCTTCCTGAAATGTCGTAGCCATGGACCTGAAGCTCTGAAACTACAACTCTTTTCCTTCTGTACATTGATTTCATTCAAATGTCTAGTCAGAGTGACAGAATGATGACAAATGCAACATCTAACCAGAAGGGAATGGCGTCTTCCCTCACACATCTCTTCACCATCTATGGGAAACCAGAGGTGTTTCTCAAAACCTCCTGTAGTAAGCAAAATGACCAATTGCAATGGCAGGATGCCATCCCTTTAGTCTGCCATCATTCAGATTTCCCATCAGACATTGGTGATCTCCAGTGCTTTAGGTCTGCAAGGAAAGGGCAATGAGCCACAGCCCTAATCTTAAGGCTGGTGTCGGGGTCAAAAGCAAATATCTAAAACACCTGGTAGAACTCACACTAAACAGTGGTGGTCACCCCTCCCAATTCAGATAAAGTAGCATAGGATAAAAAACTAATACATAGCTAGAAAATGCAATTTTTAAATATAGTATTTACAATAGCAATGACAAAAATGTTAATCATAGAAGAACAAATCTAGGAAGAAAGTGCATCCCTTCTGGATAAATCTATCAAACATTCTGAAAGACATCAAAAACTTAAATAAATGGAGCTATGGTTTTTATAGATCGAAAGATTCAGTATCACAATATTGTCACTCTTGATCCATAAATTTAATGTTAATGTAAATCAAATCTCAAGAGTATTTTTCTGAAATCTGGAAGATGATTATAAAATGTATGTGGGAGGGAAAAGCTGAGCTCCTTCTAAAGAGGATGACATGAGGAATTTGTCTTGCCTAATGTGAAGGTTTACCATAAAGCTACAATAGCAAAAGTTGGTTTGAAAAGATAAGGATGGAAAAGGATGTCTAGAAGCTGTTTTTAAATGTCCAAAGTGACTCTTTTCATAAATTCAAAAATTAAACTTCTGCCTCGTACCACAATTCAACAGTCCACACGAAAAATAGAGCCTACATAGGGAAGCAAAATAATGAAGCTTTTAGAAGACAATGAAGAAGAATATCTTTATGACATCAGAGTTTGGAAGAAAAAAAAGTCTTTCTCAAACAAAACATAGAAAGTGCCAACCATGAAAGGTTGATAAATTCAGCTACATTAAAATTAAGAAGTTAGAAAGCCTAAGACTGGCAATAACCTAACTTCTCTGTGATCTATAAATCTATTTAGCTTCCCAAAGGAGTAAATATCAGTAACCTTTCTGCATTCGCCGGGACTACACTCCAACAGTGTGCACTGGAACCTGTGTTCAGCATACGGTTTTCTCATCTTGGGCATTTTCCACAACTGGATTACATGCATGAATTTCTGGTTCAAACTTGAGGACATTTGAATGGTGATGGTTTGTGTTTAGATTTCGGTGAACAGGCGTATAAAGCTGCTGAGAATAAGGTGACCCACAGTTCAAGACAAACACCACGGTGTGTCGTTGTGACAGTGCACACTGGTAAAAAATGGTAATTAGGTTGACAGAGGTTAGAAAGCATAATCTGCTCCCCTCCCCCCAACAACCCAACTAGATGATTCTGAAACACATGGTCAGTAATCCTCAACGTCTGCAGTATTTCTTTACCTTGTGATATGGGTTGGGGAGAGAAAGACAACAGTCATCTGGCGAGAGGTATTTCCTCATGTTATTGGCTTCTTAGAGGAGCAAGAATAAGAGCTGTGTGTCCTGTCAGCTCCAGTAAAAAGCAAATAGAGTGGGGCCACTCACCAATCAACCCAGGGGATAACTGTACAGCATCCTCTCTTCCTAGACCTTGTGTTCTCTGTTATGGTATCCTCGTTCACATCACAGAGTTCGTTCTTGTTCTGCTCTCTGCTGGAATCTAGCTGTCAACTTTCTATCAAAAAAATCTTTACCACCAAGAGCAAAGACAGGAATCCCTACAAGTAGGCTAGTTGTGCAATCAACTTTCATGCCCAAGGAAGAAACTAATCTGTTACCTCTCAGACAGCCATGACTTAAAAGCCCAGGGAACCTAGAAAGGGCTTCCTTCCTCCACCATGCCTTCTGCAGCAGTATTTTGCTGTTTGTGCTGCATGCTGACAGGTATACTTAACATGAATAGAGGCTAGGATAATCAGAAAAATATATAAGTCATATGACCTTATGATAGAGAATGTCCCTTCTATATGTCAAGACAGATATCCCTGTTGTCATGGCAGTAGCTAACTGCAACCCTCTGCTACTGAAAGTTATTTCTTGGGCACTTCGGGGATAGAACCCTCAGAAACCTTCTGTGTGTTCAGTGTCAAGATGATGAGTAATTAATTAGCATGATGATTTATAACTCTTCTTTTCTACTGAAAGGATTTGTTACTTTTCCCTGAATGGAAGTGGATGGCCCCTATTCTTGGACAGCTCCTATTCTTGATCCTACAAGATGTCAGCAATACCTTTTTAACAGATGACTTATCTTTCACTCCCAACCCCATATCACAAAGTAAAGACGTACAACAAAAAGTTTAGTACTGTTGACCATGTGCTGGGCTGGGGAGTGAAAGATAAGTCATCTGTTAAAAAGGTATTGCTGACATCTTGTAGGATCAAGAATAGGAGCTGTCCAAGAATAGGGGCCATCCACTTCCATTCAGGGAAAAGTAACAAATCCTTTCAGTAGAAAAGAAGAGTTATAAATCATCATGCTAATTAATTACTCATCATCTTGACACTGAACACACAGAAGGTTTCTGAGGGTTCTATCCCCGAAGTGCCCAAGAAATAACTTTCAGTAGCAGAGGGTTGCAGTTAGCTACTGCCATGACAACAGGGATATCTGTCTTGACATATAGAAGGGACATTCTCTATCATAAGGTCATATGATTTATATATTTTTCTGATTATCCTAGCCTCTATTCATGTTAAGTATACCTATCAGCATGCAGCACAAACAGCAAAATACTGCTGCAGAAGGCATGGTGGAGGAAGGAAGCCCTTTCTAGGTTCCCTGGGCTTTTAAGTCATGGCTGTCTGAGAGGTAACAGTTAGTTTCTTCCTTGGGCATGAAAGTTGATTGCACAACTAGCCTACTTGTAGGGATTCCTGTCCTTGCTCTTGGTGGTAAAGATTTTTTTGATAGAAAGTTGATAGCTAGATTCCAGCAGAGAGCAGAACAAGAACGAACTCTGTGATGTGAACGAGGATACCATAACAGAGAACACAAGGTCTAGGAAGAGAGGATGCTGGACAGTTATCCCCTGGGTTGATTGGTGAGTGGCCCCACTCTATTTGCTTTTTACTGGAGCTGACAGGACACACAGCTCTTATTCTTGCTCCTCTAAGAAGCCAATAACATGAGGAAATACCTCTCGCCAGATGTCTGTTGTCTTTCTCTCCCCAACCCATATCACAAGGTAAAGAAATACAGCAGAAGTTGAGGATTACTGACCATGTGTTTCAGAATCATCTAGTTGGGTTGTTGGGGGGAGGGGAGCAGATTATGCTTTCTAACCTCTGTCAACCTAATTACCATTTTTTACCAGTGTGCACTGTCACAATGACACACAGTGGTGTTTGACTTGAACTGTGGGTCACCTTATTCTCAGCAGCTTTATACGCCTGTTCACCGAATTCTAAACACAAACCATCACCATTCAAATGTCCTCAAGTTTGAACCAGAAATTCATGCATGTAATCCAGTTGTGGAAAATGCCCAAGATGAGAAAACCGTATGCTGAACACAGGTTCCAGTGCACACTGTTGGAGTGTAGTCCCGGCGAATGCAGAAAGGTTACTGATATTTACTCCTTTGGGAAGCTAAATAGATTTATAGATCACAGAGAAGTTAGGTTATTGCCAGTCTTAGGCTTTCTAACTTCTTAATTTTAATGTAGCTGAATTTATCAACCTTTCATGGTTGGCACTTTCTATGTTTTGTTTGAGAAAGACTTTTTTTTCTTCCAAACTCTGATGTCATAAAGATATTCTTCTTCATTGTCTTCTAAAAGCTTCATTATTTTGCTTCCCTATGTAGGCTCTATTTTTCGTGTGGACTGTTGAATTGTGGTACGAGGCAGAAGTTTAATTTTTGAATTTATGAAAAGAGTCACTTTGGACATTTAAAAACAGCTTCTAGACATCCTTTTCCATCCTTATCTTTTCAAACCAACTTTTGCTATTGTAGCTTTATGGTAAACCTTCACATTAGGCAAGACAAATTCCTCATGTCATCCTCTTTAGAAGGAGCTCAGCTTTTCCCTCCCACATACATTTTATAATCATCTTCCAGATTTCAGAAAAATACTCTTGAGATTTGATTTACATTAACATTAAATTTATGGATCAAGAGTGACAATATTGTGATACTGAATCTTTCGATCTATAAAAACCATAGCTCCATTTATTTAAGTTTTTGATGTCTTTCAGAATGTTTGATAGATTTATCCAGAAGGGATGCACTTTCTTCCTAGATTTGTTCTTCTATGATTAACATTTTTGTCATTGCTATTGTAAATACTATATTTAAAAATTGCATTTTCTAGCTATGTATTAGTTTTTTATCCTATGCTACTTTATCTGAATTGGGAGGGGTGACCACCACTGTTTAGTGTGAGTTCTACCAGGTGTTTTAGATATTTGCTTTTGACCCCGACACCAGCCTTAAGATTAGGGCTGTGGCTCATTGCCCTTTCCTTGCAGACCTAAAGCACTGGAGATCACCAATGTCTGATGGGAAATCTGAATGATGGCAGACTAAAGGGATGGCATCCTGCCATTGCAATTGGTCATTTTGCTTACTACAGGAGGTTTTGAGAAACACCTCTGGTTTCCCATAGATGGTGAAGAGATGTGTGAGGGAAGACGCCATTCCCTTCTGGTTAGATGTTGCATTTGTCATCATTCTGTCACTCTGACTAGACATTTGAATGAAATCAATGTACAGAAGGAAAAGAGTTGTAGTTTCAGAGCTTCAGGTCCATGGCTACGACATTTCAGGAAGCACACAGAGGAATACAACTGCTTACCTTTTAGCAGCCAGAAACCAGAGTAAACAGGAGTGAGGACTGGAGAGGGAAGTTGGAAATGACGTAGAGCCTTCCAAGGCAAATTTCCTATCTTACTTTACTTGTTGCTGTGATGGAACACCCAACAAAGAGCATTGCAAAGATGGAAGTGTTTGTGTGGCTCACACTTGGAGGGTGCATTCTATGATTGTGAGGAAGCCATGCTATTGGAATGTGAGGCCACTCTGTGGCCAGGAAGCACGGAGAGGTAAATTCTGATAGTCCCTTGACTCTACCTGTTCCGTTGGTTCCACCTACCCCTTTTATTCAGATTAGACCTCAGCCACTGTCATGGTACTGCCTTCTTCTGTGTGGGCTGGCTTCCCTTCTCAGTTAAGCCTCTCTAGAAGTGCCTTCATGACACACCCAGAGCCTCATCTTCCAAGTGATTCTAAATGTTATCAAGTTGACAATGATGGTTAATCTTTACACTCCCAGTGTGGCTTCCTTCCCTCAGCTAACTCTCATTTCCGATTAGCTCTTTCAAGTATGAATTCCCCAGTATTCATTGCCAAGGTCAACACCCTCATGATCTACTCATCTCTCTGAACTCCAGCACATGGCTGCCCTGGCAATCAGTCCTTCAATAAAGAACATTTGGGGAACACTTTATATCTAAGCCATGCAGATGCTCAGGCAGGCGTGAATGCCCAGAACTGGGACTTGAAAGTCAGACTCTGGTTCTGCTATTGTGCTGCATTCCTATGACTGGTGGTGGTGACTTCCTGCTTCCTTGAGGGGTAAGATCTGGCAGACATCCCCAGGTTTAGCTTCTCACATGATTGAATTTCAGTAAGTCTCATTTTTAAATGAAAAACTTCAGGTCTAGAGAGTTGGAAACAAGATGTTTAGTCACCAAGGTGAACTGGAACAGAGCACCCAGACCAGGGCTTTTGCTGTCTCTGCCTATTGACTTAAGATTTTCAAATAGAGTATGATGACGGCAATAGAGTGAAATGCTGTTGGGAGCTAAGATTATAGGAGGAAATTGTTGCATCTCATCTGTGAAGAAGGACCTAATGGCTATGGCTCTTTTCTTACTGTTTCCCCTTTCTGATTTTTACTTTAGACCAGGTATTCATTCTTTTCAAAAAACTACCTCTTTAAAACATCTGTATTCATAAATTTTCAACCCCCTTCCTTTCTCTTTGCCTCCCCCTCCCCATCTTATTATCAGCTGTTGCTTGATGTCTCTAGAATGAAAACGGTAGGTACAGATATGGAGGAGTCTGTCACGTATAAAACAAGCTTAAAAGAAAAGAAATGCTGACCACTTGGTTAACCCAATAGACATCTCTGGATATTTTCTGTTGGTTGTGTGTGGGGTCACACGAGGCCAGGGGCCACCCATTCAGGCTGACTACCCTGTGTGTCTCTGTGGAGAATGAGGTCTTGATGTGTTTGCATAGCTATAAATCAGCATGGCTGGAGGAAGCCAGGCTGTGAGCAGAGAACAGGGGTCTGCACCCTCATTGGTCTCTCCTGAAAGTCAAAGGTCATACAACTTAGGCCTGGTCTCCTCCTGGCACCCATTTACCCTATTACTTCCAAGGTGCATTTCTCTTCCCCAGGCCTCTTGAATGTGGGACTCAGCACCCCACTTCAAGATGACTTCACCTGCCTGTCCCAGATTTATCAATCTAGATTCCGCTAAAGATCAAGGATCCTTAAAGGACATTGTCTTCTAGGCTCCCTTTGCTTGGCTTTTGGACGAAATCCACTACTCATTCTTGCTGTGTTTGAATTCCAGCCCATCATTTTTAGAGTAGAGAAAAAAATGTCCCCACAGTCAACTAATTTGAGTCTGTGAAAACAAAATAGAGAGTTTCCTTGAGCACTTCCTTTGGGAACAAGGTTTTAGCTCCTAACTTCCAAATGGTATTTTGTCCTTCCCCTTCTTCTTT
>JADRCC010574872.1:2016-15258 GCA_019843855.1 Hylomyscus alleni | reverse complement strand
CAAGAGAGCAGCCCTGCCTCTCCCTTGAACTCCTTTACTGCTGGGCTGTTGTGGAAAGAGCACTTGCTCCGGGGGAGAGTCTTCTCCCCTCAGTTAGTTCTTCCAGGAAATGTTCCTACAGACGTGTTCAGAGGTGTCTTTCAGTTGATTTTCAGATCCAAGCAGATTGATAACTAAGATTAACCACCCTGGACTCCATGGATAAATGGTTCAGCTGGTAAGACTCTGGCAGCTTTTCCTGAGGACCCAGGTTCAAGTCCTCAGTGACCACATGATGATTTACAATCATCTGCAACTCCCGTTGTGGCATGCCTATATACATGCGGAATAAACACCTTATATATTTACAATAAAAAGAAATTTAAGTTCTCATCATATCCATTGACCCTTTAAATCCATCTTTGAAGGTCAGGGTTTAGGAGTGTGATTTAATTACTTATTTAGGTATTTTAGACATAATATTACTATATAGACCTGGCCGGCTTGCTGTGTAAAACATGAAGGCCTGAATTTGATCTCTAGCACCCAGTAAAATCTAGCATTGTGGTGGCAGTCACTTATAATCCCAGGACTGGAGACAGGTGGGACAGAACGGCTCTGGGGTTTGCTGGTCAGCTACCCTAGCTGAGGTCAATGAATTCCAAGTTCATTGCTCACTAAGAAGCCTGTCTCAAGAAATACAGTGGGGAGTGACTGAGGTAGGCACTTGACATTGGCCTCTAACTGCACACAAATATGCACCTCCACTCATACACGAAAGAAGAAAAGAATACTACTTTTAAAAATAGCAATAGTCTTATAAAACATTTTAGTCTCAGCTTCTAAGATTAAGACTTTAATGTGACAAACGTTTTTGACTTTACATATTAATATTTAACAGGATGAGGCACAAATCATTCTATCAGGAAGGAAGGTAAACATTTTGATAAGGTAACATTTTACTTAGTTCTGACTAAAGTGAAATCCTCAAATAACCCATTTTCTTTAGCCCAAAATTCAACAGGTAACTGTTAATTTCCTGTATTCTAAATGTTTTTCAAACAGTTCTTATGTATTAATGTAGTACAAAAATCATCCTCAGATATTCAAATTCATTGCAAATATACACACACACACACATACACACACATACACTCTAGGGACAGTTAAATTTTGCTGTTTTAGGCACAAAATGACACAAAAACAATTATATTAATTCATAGTGTATTCAGAAAATATGTCGTAAGTATAGAAAAGAGTAGTCATTAAGAAATCTCCCTTGGGATCACCAAAGAGCCCTAAAGACTTAACATTTTTATGGTTATAGAGTTACAATGGATAATTTTTTTAAACCCATCTCTTTTTCTGTGTCCTCTGTGTTTGTTCAATAAAATCCACATGGCACAGAAGAGCCACAAAAGACTGTGACTCCCTTCAGCCTTTCCTGTCATACAGCAGAAGCCCAAATAACAGAACTCTAACATCTTTTTTTAAATTGGACATTTTCTTTATTTACATCCTCCCCGAAACCCCTTATTCCATCCTCCCTCCCCAGTTCCTCCACCCACCCACACCCATCTCCCCACCCTCAATTCCCCTACACTGAGGCATCTATTGAGCCTTCATAGGACCAAGGACCTCTCCTGCCACTGATGCTCGACAAGGCCATCCTCTACAATGTACACAGCTGGAGCCATTTGTATTCCTTTGTTGATGGCTTTGTCCCTGGGAGTTTTGGGGGGACTGGTTGGTTGATAGTGTTGTTCTTCCTGTGGGGTTGCAATCCCCTTCATCTCCTTCAGTCCTTTCTCTAACTCCTCTAGTGGGGACCCTGCACTCAGTCCAGTGGTTGGCTGCGAGCATCCACCTCTGTATTTGTAAGGCTCTGCCAGGGCCTCTCAGGAGACAGCCATATCAGGCTCCTTTCAGAATGCACTTCTTGGCATCCACAATAGTGTCTGGGTTTGGTAACTATATATATGGGATGAATTCCCAGGTAGGACAGTCTCTGGATGGCCTTTCCTTCAGTCCTTGCTCTATACTTTATCTCCATATTTGCTCCTGTGAGTATTTTGCTCTCCTTCTAAGAAGGACCGAAGCACTCCCACTTTGGTCTTCCTTCTTCTTGAGCTTCATGTGGTCTGTGATTTGTATGTTGGTTATTTAGAATTTTGGGGCTAATATCCATTTATCAGTGAGTGCATACCACGTGTGTTCTTCTATAATTGGGTTACCTCACTCAGGATGATATTTTCTAGTTCTATCCATTTGCCTAATAATTTCATGAATTCATTGTTTTTAATAACTGAGTAGTACTCCACTGTGTAAATGTACCACATTTTCTGTATCCATTCCTCTGTTGAAGGAAATCTAGAATTCCAACATCTTAAAAGCCCTGTTGTGGTTTGAATGTGAAAGTTTCCCCATAGGCTCAAATGTCTAACACTTGGTGTTGAAGTTCAGGAACGGTAACCTTGCTGAAGGAAGTGGGTAAGTAGGGATTGGCCTTGAGGGTGCAAACCTTAACCCTATCTCCTGTCCTCTCTCTGCTTCATAACTGTGGACACAATGTGGTCTAGTTACTTCATAACCCTCCTTAAATGTCACCATGAGCCCTGAATCTTTTCATCATGTATTTGGGTGAATACAATTCCAAATGGCTCAACAGAAGCTAAACAGCTCAAAAAACCTCCAAGCCAACAGGAAGACAAACCTGGAAGTGCACCAACTGAGAAGAAATTTATCAAGGGCCAAACATTATTCCGATTCCAAAATGGGAGCTGTAGAGACAGCTCAGGGGTTAAAAGCACGTACTGCTCCTACAGAGAGCCTGGGTTTGGTTCCCAGCCCCCACTTTAGGTGGCTTATTACATGCTCTGACTCCAGTACCAGGGGATCCAACTCCATCTTTTGGCCACCACAGATTCCTGCCTGTAGGTGGTCACACAAACTCATACAAGCACACAAGTACACATAAAAAAAAACTTTAAGAGTATAAACACTGCTTAACTAAATAAGCATAGAAATGCTGCCACTAGCTATTCCTTAAAAAGCTAAATAGAACAGCCGTATGACCCAACAATCCCATTCCTAGGTATATGCACAAAAAGACTGAATATAGGAACTGAGACAGGTAAGCATACATCAATAGTCAATACAAAATTACTCAAAACAATCAAGCATCTTGTCTATCAACATATGAATGGATAAACAAAATATAGTATGTGTGTGTGTGTGTGTGTGTGTGTGTGTGTGTGTGTATTCACATTATACATCTATAAAAAGGAATGAAGCCAGGCAGTGGTGGCGCATGCCTTTAATCCCAGCACCTGGGAGGCAGAGGCAAGCAGATTTCTGAGTTTGAGGCCAGCCTGGTCTACAGAGTGAGTTCCAGGACAGCTGAGGCTACACAGAGAAACCCTGTCTCAAAAAACCAAAAAAAAAAAAAAAGGAATGAAGTTCTTGTATTCACTACATCATGGATGAATTTTGGCAACCAGATTTTCAAGGTAAATAAGCCAAGTGAAAATAACACACTTATATGAAAGAGATTATGCAAGTCATTGGAAACAGAAAGTAGACTAGAAGTCACCCATTGTGACGCTTGGTTTAGATTACCAACTTGATACCATCACTTGAGTAGACATTCCCCAATGAGGGACTGTTTAGATAATACTGGCCTGTGGACATGTCTGTGGAAGATTGTCTTGACTGGCCTTCATTAGCATGGATAACCCTAGCCTGAGTGTGGGAAGCACTGTTCCCTGGCTCTGGGCCAGGAGTTTATAAGGCCACAGAGATATGCAGTAAGTGTAAGCATGCGTCTCTCTGTTCTTCATTCTGATGTAGTGTGACCAGCTGTCCTAATTTCCCATTGCCTTGACTTCCCTGCTATCAAATACTGTAACAGGAGTGTGAACTGAAATAAGCCCTTCCTCTCCTGTGTTGATTTTGTTTATCAGACTATCACAGAGATGACACTGTAACACCAAGAGGTTAGAGGAAAGAAGAATGAGGAGTTATTATTTGATGGTATATAACCAAACATCTGAAATAACTCAACTTAAAGGCAGAAAGAAGTCCACTTGGCTGATGGTTTCAGAGGTTTGAGCTCAAGATTAGCTAGCTCTGTTGCTTTCTGGCCTGTGCAAAGGCTAATTATTTTGGCAGAGAGTACATGGGGAGGAGCCTGATTCATCTCACAGAGCCATGGAACCAAAGAGAGAGGAGAGAGTGCCAGGGTACCCATACCCATGCAGTGGCATATCACCAGTGATCCAACCGTTTTTCAAAGGCACCGTCTACAGCTTCCACCATCTCCCAAAAAGTGCCATGGCCTGGATTCAAGCCCTCATCAGCACACGGGCCTCTGCGGACATTCAAGATCCAAATTTCCCATTATGGAACAGAAAAGGAGTTTTGTTTAGAGTGTGCAAATGTTTTGGGAATTGGTAATAATAGTAGCTAAAGATTGTAAATGTAACTAAAGCCACTTAATTTTTCACATAAATATACATACACATAATGGTTCTTATTAGGAAGTGTCTGGTTATCAAAGAAAAAGAAATATTTTTAGCAGAAGGGATAGAAATATTGAATAAAACCCAAATAACAACTTCTGTAGGAGGCAGCCTGTCTAGTGTGGTCATCTTTAAGGTACAGTAGCCATTTCATTCTGAAATAAAATATTTGAGGTGAGGAGTTGAGGAAGGCTCTGATAGGCTTTCCTGCCCACTTGCCTGCTATTCCTAATTCCATTTGTTCATTTCTGCAGCATTAAAGTGACACAAATGATTAACTGGAAATCCCTCGGGGCAATGCTGGTTGTTAGTGCATCTCATTTTGAGAGCAAGACCTACCGCTGAAACTCAACGTACAATGTCGGTCTTATTTGTTTGCTGCGACTGAAACAATGCCAGATTGGCGGAAAGCTCTGTTATTCTATCAAGATAGTGTCCCTAGTGAACTGTCCTACTCTTCTACGTCTACTCAACCTAAACCATTACGAACACCAAGAATCACTCAGCTTCTAGTCCCCGTGGAGAGCAGGTTACCCAGAGTGTGTCTGTGAGTTCTCCTTGTTCTCAGGTGCTGCTGTACTCCAGCCATGCATGATCCTACAGGTGCTGAGGCACCTATACACGCAGCTCTATTAAAAAATGTAGACCATCTCCAGGTCAGGGCAGTAAAAATGCCGTATTCCAACTCTTAATGTAAGGAAAATGGTAGCAAAGTGATCAGCCACAACACCATTCCTTGAATTGCTAAGATGTCACGGTAGGTAGAAAGCCAGAAAGCCAACACCACACACACACACACACACACACACACACACACACACACACACACTTTTTCACCTGAAGTTCCCACCAGCCCCTTTCCCCAGCTTCTCCAAATACATATAGCACTGGCCCCAAGATTTTCCAGCTTTTAAGGGAAGTCCTTGGTCTTGCAACATTTTGTTTTAATTAACTATTTTATTTTGACCTATATATCCGTTTCATCCGTTTCCTCCAGTGACGACATCTGGCAAGAATGTCTCACTGTGGCATGACACTGATAGGGCAGGCAAAGAATACATCCCTCAAAACAAATATTGTTTTTTAAGTCCTAGATCTTTGCAACCACTACTCTGATTCCCTATTCCTGTAATGTGTTCTTTCAGGAAACAGAATTATGAAGTACATAACCTTTTCGGATTGGATGCTCTTACTCTGGGAAGTGCCCTGAAGACTGGAGCCGGATGTATTCACAACTCATTTCTCTTTTGATTGCCTGCCGGATGTATTCACAACTCATTTCTCTTTTGATTGCCTAGTAGTACACTATGGGCATTTTTGTGCTGCTCTACCAGGAAATACGTAGTGCCTGTGAAGGATAAAGTACAAGGCAGGAAGGCGCTACTACCCATCTCCCAGCACAGGCTTCCTGCCAGATGCCGGCAGTAAGAGGCGAAACTGGTTTTCCCCACAACCACTGGAACCCAGTGTAGGGCAGGAACAGGACAAGGAGACAGGAGGGGAGGGAAGATTGAAGTCCAACGATTCTGCACTGATCGGCCCTAGAGGGAGCTGTGGACAGGTTGTTGCCAACTAGCGGCCAGAGATCAGTGTGAGGGCGGAGCCCGGAGGGGAGCGGTCCCGCCCCTGTACGCAGCCGCAGTGCGGGCAGGCACACTATAGGTATTCCTGTCCGGACAGTGGCTGTGTCGCGCTGTGCGCGTGTTCCCTCCAGGAGGCAAAGGTGAGAGTTTGTTTCACTGCTTCCCTGGGGCATGCGAGTCATTCCTGCAAGCAACTTTGGGGATTGGGGGGGAAATGCAGGACTAAAGAGGTCCCTTCCGGTTTTTTGCTTGCCTATTAAACTGTGAACCCGTGTTCCCAAGGTTTCTCGCACCTCTAGCCTTTCTTTAAGCATCTGCAGGCACGTCCACATTGGTTCCTGTTTAACATGAACGATTGCATTATGTCAGGCCACTCCTGTATAGTGAGCAGTTGTGGGTCTCTGCATATTTTTTTACCAAAGGGTAAAAATCGAAGTGAGCCGAGAGCAAAGTTTGTACAGGGTGCCTTCCCTTACCCTGGAGCCTTAAGCAACTGCGGTTCACTCTGCCTTCAAGAACTCTGACTCAAAAGAAGTATCAGCTTTCTGTAACCTTAATGTGAAACTATTGGTGTCAGTAACCTGTAATTTCTGGAAATCTCAGTAAGAAAGAGACAGAAGACTGAAATTTTGTGTACCGTAGAAGTCTCTAGGAGAAGGTGGGGAGAAGAGCGCGAGGCAGTGAATATACTCTAGAATAAGAATAACTAAGTGAGCACAGAAAACTGGCCGGCAATGATGTCACTACAGGATAACATGTCGGCTGTTAGAATGGCCACCATAGAGCCTGCCTGTGTAGAAAATGACACAGTGAAAATATCAAAATAACTGCTGGGTGGTAAGACAAAATTATGTGTATCTTTAAATACCACGTGGCTCATTTCATGTGGCTTGTAGGTTAATAATCACACCTCCTCCACAAACAAAACAACAGAAAAAAAACAAAACAAAAAAAAACAAACCAACAAACAACAACAACAACAACAAAACTCTGGGTAACTTGCAATTTCCACCTAAGGAGAGTATTTGGGAGTGAAGAGCCTGGATCAGGAGACTGTCTCTCTGTTCCCATTTCTTACTCTGCGAGGGTTGAGCTGAGCGAGAGGAAATTTCAACCCTGATGCATCCAGCCAGCCATATTCAATGTAATACAAATGCATAAACTGGGCTGAGTAGCACAGATGGAGTGTCGAGGCAAGGGGAGGTGGAAGACGGAGTGAGTGTAGAGTGTGCCCAGGGGCACCGCAGTCAAAAGTCCCCTCTAAAGCGCCTCTGGGCCCACTTGGGGGGATTTCCGGATGTGTTTTGCTCATCTGCAGTGGCTCTGGGAAGCTTTGAAAAGATGTAGCAACCTTGGGGCTATCTGCCTAAGGTCTTCTGTTATTCTTGGCATAAAATCTTTATTCTGCCCTATTTAGTCATTCCCCGACCCAGGTCCCTGGCTGCATAACCAGCCACTCACTTCAAACTAGAGGCCAGCTAAATAACCTTTCTTGCTGTTTCTTGAACTCTTACAGTTCAGTTCCCACTGGGTCCTTACCGGACTGCCTGCCAGCTTACTCTCCTGGACTTCTCTCTTGCTTCAGGTTTTTGCATGGCTGGCTCAATATCACCATTTACTTACTGTCTCTGTTTGTGGACACCCTTTCTGTAATGGAGCAGGCAGAGGGAAGGTGGATTTGTGGTGTCTACGTAATGTTCAGTGACTGAGATAGGAGAAAGTTATCTGATTCGTGCTCTGCTAGAGAGATGAAACTTTTGATCTGCTCTGTAAACAGGCATCATGAGCCAATGGCAGACGGAACTTTGACCTTTTCTAATCTTTCCCCTAGTCTTGAAGTCTTAATGTCCATTCCTTGCATGAGTAAACAAATAAGACTGTCTCAAAAATCTTGTGTCCCAACAACCTCAGAATCTATTTTCATTTAGCTATAATATTTCCCTAATGATTATTTTTATAAAGCTCACTTGTATAACTTGGGAGAAAAGTCTGAATTAGATTGTTTGTTTTTTCATTGTCGACTTTTATCTGAGTTTTTGGTTGCGTTTTTTTTTTCTTGCCAAAAAGCAGGAAATATTGTATATTAGTTACTTTTCAGTTGCTGTGATAAAATACTATGACCAAAAGTGACTTGTAGAAGAAAGAATCTGTTTTGGCTTGTGGTTTTGAAAGACCCCCGTAGGGAGACTCCCGCTCAAGTCCCGGGAGAACGTGCACTCAAGGAAACACGAGAGACCATCTTGCTGCAAACACGTGAGGCATTTTAATTCGGAGCTCCGGACCAACACACGTCCCACGCAGGAGACAGAGGTGTTGACCTCGAGGCTCAGGAGTTATGGGTTTATATTGGAAATAGATCTTAGGGAACAAAGGAATTGGTGTGGCTATCCAGGATTGGCTAACTTAAACATCTACTATATTACGTGCTGGTCAGGGTGCAGGGGAATTCCTGAGGGGGGTGCTAACCTGAGTCAACAGGAACATCTCGGAATGCTAACAGCAGCAGGTTAAACTTAAACTATTTCAAGGAGGATCAGAGGGCCCATTCTGCATGGCTTATCTCTTCCCGGTGTGCTAACAACTTGCTTTTGTTCAGGCTTTGTTTGCACGTGCTAAATCCACGCAAGGTCTCCTAGTATCATATTATATTATAACCGCATGCATATGTGCCGTCTTTCTTATTCTTCCGGGCCACCCTGTGACTTTTGGGCAGTGCTTTTCAACCTGTGGGCCACCACCCCTCAGGGGTCAAAGGACCCTTTCACAGAGGTCATAGATCAGATTATCCTGCATGTCCGATTTTTACATTGAAATTCATAACAGCAGCAAAATTTACAGTTATGAGGTAGCAATGAAAATAATTTTATGGTTGGAAGTCACCACAACAAAGGGTCACTGCATCAGGAAGGTTGAGAACCACTGCTCTAGACAGAAGATTGAAGCATGCCTTAGTTACGGCTGAGGAAAGGGCCCAGAGATGCCCAGTGACGCCCCTTGACTTCCCTGATGCCCTTTGTCTCATGAGCCTCACTTACTAGCTAAAAATGAAACCTTGGGATGCAGAAAGGCTGGCTGAGCAGGCACTGCTCAATTGTTTGTCTGTGGCACATTTCCTAGGAGCTCCCCTATGGCTCCTGCATGGAAAGTTCAAGTCCTCCAAAAAAAAAAAAAAAAAAAAAAAAAAAACACAGGAAAGCATTGGTTTGACACGGTATGCGGTTTTTTACCGGGAAGCCCCCTTCTCCAGAGTGGTTTCCTCACCCTCTGAAAAGCTATTGTTCAGATGTGTTTGTGAAGCAGCCCCTCTGAGGCCTACACTTAGTATCCTGACCTCAGCTCTATCTTCCATTTTCCCTTTATTTCTTCCAGAGTGTTACAATAACCAAGGAGAGGGGCACTACCTGAAACTTGTGGCTATTATACCAAATCAGAGACTCCGTCTCCTCCAACATGGCAGGTAATGACTAGTTATAGGGGCGTCGGACGTTTAGTCAGAGATTGTATCATGTGCTATTAAAAATTCTAAGCAACAGCTGGCGAGATGGCTCAGTGGGTTAAGAGCACTGTCTGCTCTTCCAAAGGTCCAGAGTTCAAATCCCAGCAACTACATGGTAGCTCAAAAAAAAAAAAAAAACACCAGTAATGATATCTGACACCCTCTTCTGGTACTGTCTGAAGACAGCTGCAGTGTACTTACATATAATAAATAAATTTTAAAAAAAATTCTAAGCAACATAGAAGTGCACGGGAACCCATTTGGTTTATGGCATGGATCACCGTGTGTAACTAACTTCTTGGTACTTTTTAACTTACTCTGTCCATTTTAAACCTTCACCAAAGTGGGTCACATGCCTTTCCTACCTTTGTCCAGTGACCATTCTTGAGACAAAAAGTGCTCAAAAAGAACAGTGAGGAAACTAGCTTCTAATTTAGACCAAGGTTTGATTCCATCTTTACCTTTCCCCTCCTTTTGCAGTACTAGGGAAAAAAAACCCAGTGCCGCATGCACCAGAATCACATATCTGTCACTGAGCCACACCTCCAGGGCTGCTTTGCTTTGCTTGTATGTCTGCTTATTACACACACACACACACACACACACACACATCAGAGATACATACATAATTTTATAATTCATTTTTTTTACTCAGTAATATATAACATTGACTTCTTTCATTTTAGAATATGTAGATTTACCTCACTGTTAATGTTGTAATGTACATTTTATACATATTTCCTTTACTTTTTCAGTATTTATTTGTACATGTCAGACAAGCACTCCGCACAGCTAAATGATGTGCCTCGCACCTGGTTTTGGATTTTTCACCCTCGGTTACTACTGATGTTTGAGGTCAGATCAATTATGGGGTACTATCTTGAAGCATATTTAATACAGTTTCTGGGGTGGTCCTCATTAGATGCCGGAAGTACTACTTCCACCACCAATTATGATAACGAGAAACATCTCTACTGTTTGCAGCTGTAGCCATGACTGGTAACATTGTCCCTGCTTGTGAAACACTGATACAAGCATTTCATTTAGACCCATTCTCTTGGAAAGCCCTCTTTCTCTTGGAAAGTCCTTTATGGCAGTGGAACATTAGAAAATGAAAAATAAAACTTCATACTTAATCCTTAACACAAGAAATTCAACCTTGGGCTGGGGAGATGGACCTCTTCCAGAGGTCCTGAGTTCAGATCCCAGCAACCACATGGTGGCTCACAACCATCTGTAATGGGATCTGATGCCCTCTTCTGGAGTGTCAGAAGACAGCTACAGTGTAATCATATACATAAAATCTTTAAAACAAACAAAATAAGGTGAACCATTTTAAAAAAAAAAAAAAAGAAAGAAAGAAAATCAACCTTTACACTCAGTTGAATGCCCTGAACGTGTTTGCTTCAACCTTTCTATTCAGAGTCCTAGACTAGAAAGTTCAAATCAAATCTTAGCGTCAGAGAGATTGTCAGTAACATGCTTGCCAAGCACACATGAGATCTGAGTTCAGATCCCTAGTGCCCTCACAAAATCCATGCACAGGAGTGCTCATCTATAACGCAGCATGCAGACAGAGGCATTCCTGGAGCTCTCTGGCTAGCCAATCTAGCCAAATCAGTTCAGTGAGAGACTATGTCAAAAAAAAAAAAAAAGTAAAAAGCCACTGAAGAAAACACCTGTTACAGACCTCTGGGCTCTATACACATATGTCCATTTGTGTATTCACATTCACATGCACACATACACACAAGAGTTTTACACACACACACTCTTTTTGTGTGTGTATGTGGGAGTGTGTGTACATGTCCATATATAGGTGCACTTGCCTGTGTCAGCACATGAGAAGGCCAGAGGTTGACCTTGGAATTGCCCTCCACACTCATTCTCTACCTAACTTTTTAAAATTATTTTATTATGTATGTGAGTGTTTGCATGTATGTCTGTGTACCACCTGCATGTCTGGCACTCTCAGAGGTCAAAAGAGGCCATCTTCTGCAACTACAAGTTTCAGATGGTTTGGCTGTGAGCTGCCATGTGGGTACTGAGAATTGAGCACAGGTCCTCTTAGAGCAGCCATTGAGTCATCTCTCCACCCCCTTCAACCTTGTAAATACAGGGTGTGTATGGAATCGAGTGTACACTTTTTTGACCTAGACTGGTTGTCCAGTAAGCAGCTCCTGATTCTCTTGTCTCTATCCTCTTACCAAGTTATGGGGTGACAGACATGTGCTGACATCTTTGGCTTTTTGATGCCTGCTGGGATCTAAATTCAGGTCTTCGTGCTTGTTCATGATAGAGACTGTGCCTTCATAACCTGTTCTTAGAGTCTTCTTGTCCCAAAGTCACCACCCAAAAAATAGGTTCTACACGGCCCTGTCTCCCACAAGAGATCAGGATCTGGTTCATCCTATTTTATTTCAGTGTCAAGTGTCCATGGACCTGAGGGAGATGGAAGCAGAATACACTAGTCTGAAGCGTGCCATTATTGCTGACTGCCAATGTAGGCACAAGAGATTAATTCCTATTGTTTTTTGTTTTGTTTTCTGTTTTAAAGCAAGGCTAAAAATTGTCATAGAGGCTATCCAAAATGGAACAGGCTTTTAGAAGAATTTTATTGTATGTTTTCTAAAGAGACATGGCTTGGTTCATTGTTCTGTGAGTAAAGGTTGACTAGCTTAATACAGAAATACAGTTTTGAGCACATGATTACAAATCTCCATGATTACCAAATCTCCAGAACCAAAATTTTGGGGTTCTTGAGCATTTACAATTTTGAATTTTCAAATTTGGAGTGTGGATTTATAAAGTCTATACAGACATTTCAGAGTCTGAAAAAAATTCAAATTCCAAATCAATTTCTGGTCCCAAACATTTAAAAAAAATACAAGCTACTCAACTTGTATTATTAGTAAGTCTGGCTACAGTGCCCTGTAGTAGCCCTAAAATATTCATTATTATATCACCCGTTTAAAAGGCTGTTGATTTCTTTGACTCAATGCAGTTAATGTGCCTACACATCAGTTTTACCCTAGTCTGCACTGGGTTTTGGCAAAATGGGTTTGCTTTTCAAATTCTTTGCCCAGGCTTCTAAGGGAACCATATACTCCCTTCGACAGGTAAGAAAGTGCTCATCGTCTATGCACACCAAGAACCCAAATCCTTCAATGGGTCCCTGAAGAAAGTGGCTGTTGAGGAACTGAGCAAGCAGGGGTGCACAGTCACTGTGTCTGATCTATATACCATGAACTTTGAGCCAAGGGCCACAAGAAACGATATCACTGGTGAGTCCAGCTGTAAATCACCTGTCTTTTTTTTTTTTTTAAACTTTCTGTATTTTATAATTTTTAAAATGTCAGCAATATCTTCCTGTTGCTTCCTCACCTCTCACAGAACACCTAACATAAACAACTTGAGGATAGATTTATTGGGGCTTGCAGTTCTAAGTCAGTGACTGGATCCATTTGCATCATTGCTGGGCTGCCTTCTAAAGACCTGGGAGCCTAAGTTGGTCATCAATGGGAGGAGAGGCCCTTGGCCCTGTGAAGGTTCTGTGCCCCAGTTGTAGGGGAATGACAGGGCTGATAAGTGGGAGAGGGTGGGGTGGCAGGCATGGGGAGGGGGAGGCAACAGGGGTTTGTTCTTGTTGTTTTTGATTGTTCAT
>JADRCC010574871.1:0-12790 GCA_019843855.1 Hylomyscus alleni | reverse complement strand
TGTGTGTGTGTGTGTGTGTGTGTGTGTGTGTGTGTGTGTGTGTGTGTGTGTGTACACACGTGAGTGCAGGTAACCACGGAAGCCAGAGGTGTTGGAGAGGGCCGGAGCTTCAGGCACCTCGTGGTTATGAACCACCTGACCTGGATTCCGGGAACCTAACTAGGGTCCTCTGAAAGAGCAATGCATGCTCGGAACATCTGCGCCACCATGCCTCATGCTCCCTAAACACCTTCTCATATCTGGGTGAGGCCTTAACTAAGGGCTTCCAATCACCCTCTCAGCTTCCTATTATGCCATAATTTCCTGACAAGATCACAGATTAGATCTTCAGCAGCCTTTTCTTAATTTTAGAATTGTCTTGCCATCTGGAGGAACTGGAAAATAGAAAGTTTTATTTTCAAACCCCACCAAGTCCTTTATATTTAACATTCCTTCTTTAGCTCATCCCTCTCTTCCTCAACGCATCTCTTCTGTAAGCAGCAAGAAGGCAGACCACTTACACTCTTTCCCTGGAAAGAACCTTACTGAAATTTATTATAGCCACGCCCTGCTTGTCACATCACCACGGTGGGAATGTCACTGAGCCTTCTGCTTTGGCATAGTCAGTCACCTGCTTTTCTCCAGTCCCCTCCTACACTTCTCCACTTCATTCCAGTCCTCTCCGACAGCCTCTCCAAGGGCTCTCAAGTTCCCAGTCTCCTTAAAGCAGCCTCACTTCTACCCACTCTCTTGTCCTGTCCAGCCTAAGCCTCGGCCTGCCTGGAGTTTAAGTTTCCAATACAGAGCATTCTAATTTCAGAGAGTTACATCTATTTCAGTTTCTGTGGCTACGTGAAAATTTTCTTCCAAAATGTAATAGTTACAGTAGTTACTTTTCACATCCTTGTTGTCAAAAATACCTGACAAAAACAACTTATCGGAGTAGAGGTGGTGCAGGAGAGATGACTCAGCAGTTAAGAGCGTGTGCTGCTCTTTCAGAATACCAGGTTCTGGTCCCAGCACCTACACAATGGCTCATAACTCCAGTTCCAGGAGATCCAATGCCCTCTTCTAGTTTCTGCGAACACCAGGCATTCACGTGGTGCCTCATGCAGGGCCTCACAAAAATAAAAATAAATCCTTTTTAAGAGGTGAGAGAAAAAGGTTTTGCCTAAAGGTTTCATAAGATCCATTGTGGTAAGGGAAACACAGCAGAGTAGCCGTGGCCATGGATGGTGGGGTGGCCGGAAGCATGTAGAAGGTTTATCCACATTACAGCATGCAGGAAGCAGAGGAAGCAAGCTAGAACCTCCAAGGACCCAAGTGACCTGTTGCCACCTTCTAGGCCTCATCTACCAAACATCAAATCACTTTTCGAAACAGTAAAATAGCTAAGGACCAAGTGTTCAGACTCATGAGCCTGCGAAAGACATTTCATATTCAAACATGACCATAGTTCAAAAAAGTCCTATTTATTTTGGTTGAGGATCTGCAATTTCTGTTCTCTTGTGGTTCAAAAGTCCACTTCAGGACCAGAGTTGTGACTGCAGCAGCCCTAGATCCCACAACAGGCCTAGAACTTGGCCTATAGGGGCCCCAGAGTTTATGGGGAACTGAAGTTTTGACTCAAATGGCCCAGAGTTTTCCAAAGGACTAGAATTCTGGCTCCAGCCCCAGCCAGTACACAAAGTTCCATATGCTACTGGGATTTGACTCCACAAGTTCCCTGGTGATTCATGTGCACTTCTGCTCATGATCCCAGTGTCACCTAGCCAACATTGGATCACCCCCACCACAGAACCAGTGATGAGCTTCAACAGTCTCTACAAATGAACTTCACAAGACATCCCTGTGGGAAGACTCACAGGAAACAAAACAACCAACTAGAGCAGAAGAAGTTAAAACTGGAAGACAAATCAATCCCAGCAGATGCACAAAACATAAAAGAAACACAACTGCCTACCAGACCCATCCTCAACCTCCCAACTCCCCTCTAATAGAATTAGCTTTTTGCTGGGTGTAGCTTTTGCTACCCTGCCTTAACTCCATAATCAGACCATGCTACCAGCTCCCACCCAGAGAATATTGGATCCTCGGATGAAAAACACAGACACATACAGTACAAAGTTGCTTAATTTCAACTTGCCTTATTGACACAATTGCTGGGCACCTGAATCTGTCTTGGCTATCATGCCCTTTCCAGAACTCCCAGCTCAGCACCCAAAATCTGCACTCAACTTCAGTTGCTCAGCCACGTTCAGTCCCAGGTCAACATCTCCAACCTTCCGCCTGTAGAAACAGCTCATGACCACTCTGCCTGAGATCTTACATATCTCACACATAACATCTTATATACCCTCTAATGGATAACCCATAGTTCACTCTTCCTTCACCTTCTATTTAACTTGTGTTAGAGGGCTTTCCTAGCCACCCTTCCCAAATAAGCAACTAAGCCTCCAAGCATCTACCCTGTTTTGCTTCCTCTCTACTTGGTACCGCCCATGCATTTCCTTTCTATCTGCTCTTGGTGGATAAACACTCTGTGAGGGCAAAGATGTCTATTTGTTGGCCATTCACTAACTCGTTGTCTTTAAAATGAGAAAGATAGAAGTTCTAAAAGCTAAAAAAGATGAATGGGATGTTGAACCACAAAGACACATTCTTTCAAGCAAAGATCCCACAATGCCCCTGTGTCCGTTCCCCATTTACTGCTCTTGGAGGGTTCTTACTGTAAACCCATTACCTACCTCCTTTTAAAATGATGTTCTTTATGATTAGCGGATCATGTTGCATGTTAGTGATGTCTACTGCAATACTGTAATACACAATGCGCTGATCAAGATCTGCATCCCCTTGTCCATCCTCCCCGGCACACATATACTTTCCCAATCTCTAGGAATTGGTTACATTAGGTTGACTTTTCCTGCCCATATGAGAAAAAAAAAAAGATGCGATACTTATTCCCGGCCTGGTTTTTTTCCACCTGATATATTGTCTTCCAGGTTCCTCCATTTTGAGGTAAAGAACAGGATTTTCTTCTTTGTGACTGGATAACCTTTCTTTGTGAATATATGTCTCAGAGCTGAAACACAAGTGTGATCACAATCCCTCTTTCTCCTTGTATATTTATCACAGTTCATCAAACAGTTTCATACTTTTTTCCATGTAATCTTCACAAAAACACAAGGAAGGAGATGTCGAGGCTTTATCAGTCAATTTTTTCCAGATATATCAGTTGAATTCAAAATAGGTAAGTCACCCAGTGTTCTGACCACCACTTCTCTACCGCTCCAGGTATTCGTAATTACCACTGCAGCTGAAAACCCACACAGCTAAGTTCCAGCCCATAAACTCTAAGTCATCCAATCGGAATAATTGAATATAACCTAGCATGGTTATATCCTACAAAGTTGACAGAGGAGCCTCATACACACACCAATTAATAATTACTTCATTACAAAGTTCTACTAAGTAGCACTTCCTTGCTTAGAATGTTGTGATGGCTTTCAAAGGTATGCAAGATGCTGTTTGGCATTCAAAGCCTTTGAGCAATGGTTCCATGTTGTCTTTCCAGTCACTAAACACAGACAAAGCTGGGCTGTGCTGCCCTGGCTCCTGGGCCATGTCCCTTCCTTCTGCTCCTGCAGCTCTGAGTGAGGCAATGCTCATTTTTCCCTCACACTTCAGCCCAGGATCACATTCCTCCAGGTATCAAAGGCCAGATCAAAATCAGGACATCCAGAAACACTTTACATAATTTCTCCTACCCTGTGTTTGAGAAGCTAATATTTCCATCATATCCACCAACTTGAAAGCTCCTGTAGACCGGGGTCTCTGCTTATGCTGTACTTCCAATCATAACTAGCACCTGCATTATGTAACCAATACATGCAAAATTCAAATTCAGCATCCTTGCCCTACTGAGTGGTAGAACACTACAGCTGCCCTCCATGGTCTGGAAGGACTGATAGAAGCTCTCACTTGCAAAGGGTTGTGAAGGCAGACTAAGCTGCCCAGCCACCAGGTCAATATGTCATTCAGTCAACAAATTCTTACCTGTCAGGTCCTATGCTTGTATCGAATATAAAAAAAAGAAAAAGAAAAGAAAAGACAACCAACATCCATTAGTTGCAATAGGGAAGGACCTGGGGGAGAGTTAATTGTTTGTTTTATAAAGTGCCAAGGAATAAATGTTTCATATGATCCTGAGAGAGGTGAAGTGGTATACGGCTGGAAAGGCTATCACTGGGAGCAGCCAGAGGGAGTTCCCCAGGCATTCTGTATTTCTAAGTCACAGCCACACCTTAGAGGGAAGAAGGATTGCCCACACTGTCTAGAAGTCTACCAAACCTCAGTGAGTGAGGCCTGCAGTTATGTGAAGAAAATGGTGAGCAAAAGAAGCATTCAACCTCAATCTCTCCCTCTCTCCCTCTCTCCCTCTCTCCCTCTCTCCCTCTCTCCCTCTCTCCCTCTCTCCCTCTCTCCCTCTTTCCCTCCCTCTCTCCCTCTCTCCCTCTTTCCCTCTCTCTCTCCCTCTCTCCCTCTCTCCTTCTCCCTCTCTCCAACCCTCCTCCTCTCTTGACCATACACTAATATTAATCTCAGTACAAAACACCAAAAGCCAGCAGTATGACCTCGGTATTAAAACAACTACCTGTTTTCTGCTTGAAGAAACGTTTTATTTCACATCAGCACTTTTTAGAAGAGATTAAGACAGCATTTAAGGAAAGATTATTACTCTGTAAAAAACAAATCTTCATACCGAGTCTTTCTTTGCTGTCAGATAAATCTAATGAGACTCTCGTGTCTGAAAAATTCACAATGACAGAAGGTGCTATCAGTCACTACAACTCAAGTTTCCAAAAGGATCACACAGAGAGAATCTCAAGCAGATATCTGCATAAATAATTGGGGGAAAATAATGTTTTTCTCACAAACAAACAAACCCCAAACATTATTCCCAACCTCATAGGCCTTGCTTATATCTGAAAAACAAGCTTAATGAAACTTGAACATAATCTACTTTGGTTTGGGTGTAGACAATTGTAGCTGAAGTCGGTGGCTCTCTCCTTCAGTGTTTCAGGACTGACATGACTATTATTCATTACTGTTTTTCTGATTTTCGGCCCTACATTCAATCGCCTGCCTGTCTTGCTGTATCTACTACAAGACAACAACCTGAAGAAAGAATCTCATTGTTGAGCAAACAGCCACTGCGTCTAAGCAGATAAAAAGGAAGCTTTCCATAGGTGACTGGCCTGGCTACACCTAGAATGAGAGAACACATTCCATGATCTGAAATTCTGTGAGCACCAGCAGCAAGTCACATGGAATTGCACTACCATTTATAAGGCCACCACGTGCTTCACACAGGGGGAACAGCATCCGTCTTTACACTCTTCAGATCTAACATACGTCATTCTCAGCTCAGAGACCTGAGTCCCAAATCGGAGGAAACAGCAAAGTCCTACTTCTCAATTTGCTTCATTAGACTATTTTGAAGTCTGAAAAACCATATTTTTATTATTTATTTCAGAAGCTTCATAGGAGATACCTTTTAAATAAAAATGTTTGTAAAATCTTGTTACGGAAGGGAATGTTTAATGCTTGTGGTAGTGGTAAATGCTAGCTCCAACCCTGCATTCTAATAAGCCTCAAATCCAGTTTTTTGTTCTAGTGAGACAGTGACTCAGCAGAAAAGAGGTCCATTTTGTCTCATTCTGTGACTCAGTGAGTTCCAGCTTGATCCGGAGCTTATTATGATTGAAAATGTAAAGTCCCCCACAGGCTCATGTTAAAATGATTAGTGCCCAGTTAGGGATGCTGTGTTGGGAGGTTATACAGTCTTTAAGAAGGATAGCATAACCTTTAATCCCAATACTAGGAAGCCACAGGCAGGTGGAGCTCAGTGAGTTCAAGGCCAGACTGGTCTATAGAGCAAGTTCCAGGACAGTCAGGCTACACAGAGAAACTCTTTTTCAAAAAAAAAAAAAAAAATTAAATTAAAAGATAAAAGGATATACCCCAGCTGGAGAAAGTGGGTCACTGGAGGGCATGCCTTGTAGCCTGGCCAGGGATCCAGACCAATAGCTCACTAACTCCCTTCACTACAGCCCCATAGGTTCCCAATTATGATAGACATTACTCCATCAACCATGAACCAAAAGAAGTCCTTCTTTAAGATTTCAAACTGAGCCTCCTTTGGAACCTGTGATCAAGAACCAATCACAAGGTACCCAGACTGAAGTCAACGTCCCACAACCCCAGGTCGAACGACGGCCACTGTTGCAGGATATTTGATCACATCGTAAACCCCAAGATTATGGCTTTTACTGGAAAAAAAAAAAAAACCCTCTTTCTAGTTGTGGTGTGGCTCAGCCTTAGCACACACCTTTAATCCCTCTGGCTGAAATACAGACACACTATTAATGGTGTCTAATTAATAGGCAGACCAAGTGACAAATCAGAGAAAGATGTGCCCCTCTCTTCAGGAGAACAGAAAAGAAAGGAAAGCTACTTAAGAGAAAGCAACGCAGAGAGAAAAGAGAGAGAGGAAGGAGGCAGTTTTACCAGGAGAGTTGTACAGAGACAGGTTGGAGAGAGAGAACAAGCTAGACACTGGTGAAGACAGAACAAGCCAGAGAATGAGATGGAGCCAGAAGATTAGAACATATTGCTAAAGTAAGTTCAAGGCCAAGCAGACCAAAAAGTCAGAGGCCAAGAGAGACAGATTTTAATAAAGCCTTTTTTTTAGATTTATTTATTTATTATACTTGTAAGTACACTGTAGTTGTCTTCAGACACCCCAGAAGAGAGCATCAGATCCCACTGACGGATGGTTGTGAGCCATCATGTGGTTGCTGGGATTTGAACTCACAACCTTCAAGAAGAACAGTCGGTGCTTTTAACCACTGAGCCATCTCTGCAGCCCAAGAGAGCCAGATTAAATCAGTCAACTTGGAGAGGAGTTTGAGCCAGACCAGCTGAATTGAACCAGAAAGCCAGAGATCAGAAAGAATTAGGAAGGAGTGAGCTTATTCAGCAGCAAGTCTCAGAGGCTGAAAACCTTCTAGGCCTAGATAAGATTGTATGGAGAATAGAAGCTACCAGGACTAGGCCTGGGTTAGCAGACACAGGCAGTAAGCTTCAGAGACAACAATTACTTCAGTCAAATAAAAGATATTTATACAAGCCATGGTAGATAGTCATGGAACAGGAGGGCCAGACAGAGGCAAACTTAGAAGAGCGGATGACCAGAAGCTCAGCTGAGAAAGTCTACCAGGAGGAAGCTACATGTTCCCTCGGGAGCTGACTCTCCTTTCTGGGATGTGAGAGAGAAGAAAAAGCCTCAGGACTGGACAGATGAAAGCTCAGCAGTTAAGAGCACTGGATCCTCTTCCAGAGCACCTGAGTTCGATTCCCAGCACCCACGCGGCAGCCTAAAACCATCTATAATTGTAGTTCCAGGTGATCTGATGCCCGCTTCTGGACTTCGTGGGTACATGTACACACATGGTTCACAAACATGTATGCAGGCAAGCAAGAAACTCATAAAACTATTTAAAGGAAAAAAAATCATAAAAAAAAAGAGGCAGTGTTCCAAATCAAATCAATCTCGAGCTGACCAGATACCAGATGACATAAACATTTCCTTCTTGTTTGGTAACTACTTAAATCAAGTCAGGTTTAAAAAACTTCATTTCTTGAATATTCGTGGCTGATTCTCTTCTACAGGCCTGGTCATCATGAGGGCCATTTAAAATTTTCATGTTTGAACTTTGTTTTTGCTGCAGGATAATTGATCTCACTATGAACCCCAAGATGATGTTATTTACCAGGAAACCCTGTTTTTCATTGTGGTATGGCTCAGCGTTAGCACCCATCTTTAATCCAAAAGCTTTTTTGCTTGAATATTGTAAAAAAGGATTAAATAAAGTCAACCATAGGTCAAGAGACAGAGCAAGTACCCAGTTGCCAGTAAGTGAACAGAGGATTATTGAGAAAGAATTATTGAGAGTATGAGGGGGTCAGAAGGAGGGATAGAGAGACCCACAGGAAGTAGAAGGGACATTTAGTGGGAAGGTGTCTTTTTGAGCTGATGTGAGAGAGAAGGAAAGTCAGATGGGTGCTTTCTTCACCTCTGTGCTAGCAGGTTTTCACCCCAGCATCCAGCACCTGAGTCTTCATTGGTATCATTGAACAATTGAGATTTTGTTGAAAAAAAAAAAAACATGTTTTAAAATTTAGCTTTTGAAATTAGTTTGCCGGCTACTATGTTATTGCCAACCATGTTCTTAATAAGAAACCAAATTAGATTTAAAAAATACAATAAAGAATAATTGATAAAAGCAATTTAAAAAAAAAAAGAACTGTCTTTATCCAGTTCTCTATTTTCCCCTGTCAATATCACGCTAGGCTTAACCCACTTTTCCAACCTCATTATTAAAATTCAGGCATGAATTCAGAGACCTGGAACTAAAATAAAATTGATAAAGTCATTGTTCCTGGGAATTAGCTCTTATTTTACACTATAAACTGCTAATTGAAGTAATTTTTTCACTTTGACGAAGTATACATGAGACTACTATTTTAACTATTGTAAGTGGACAGGGTACTCTTACACTATGTACCAGTACTATTTATAGAAGCCTTCGCATCTTCCCAAACTGAAACTGAGAGGCACAAGCCAAATACCAAGTCCTCATTCCCCTCTCCTCCATGAACTAATTACTTAAAAGCTGTCCCTTCCGTGAATGATTGTTAAGTTACCTATTTCAATATTTTTTAACTTATTCAATTTGCTACCAGTGTAAATAAATATGGACTGGATGTTCCTTTTATATATGGAACTAGCCCAGATGCCAAGCAGGGTTGACGCATATTTATAAAGAAGGCTGCACGATTTTCCATGATATTAGTTGGTTTCCCGGGTGACAGAGTCTTGTTGCATCATATTCTTTATCTTTCATCCAAATTCCAATTAAATGTGCAAAAGGACACAAGCTGTATTTTCATCTCAGAGGTTATTGGAAAGATATGTCAGTCTGACAATTTAAAATAAAGATTGAAATGAAATGCTGCTTTCTTTCATTTTGTCTCAGATTTTGAGGACTTAAATGGGCATATTTGAAAAATTATTAAATATGAAAGTGATGGTAGCTTCATTATTCTTAAAACCTGAGTAAATTCTTATGGCTGAATCTACTTAGAGCTGTCCTGATTTTATTTCTCTCTATCTTCTCTCATGCTCATTTACACTTCTCTCTCCCCCTGACCTGTAAGTTCACAAGTTTCCTAGGTTTTCTCCATGACTCTTTTGTTTGGAAATCTCACTTTTTCCTGTTTCAATTATCTCTCTGTGGGGGAAAATATCTTTATAAGTCAATATTTCTTAGCTTTTGACTCACAGTTCTGCATTTTAAAAATCTTCAGATATGATCTACTATTACCTAAAACAAAATGCTTATTATTGGACTCAATTGTTTTTCCATCAACTCTGTGCCCACCCCATCCACTGATTGAAGGATGATGTGCTGGCTAGTCTTATGTCAACTTGACACACAAACTAGAGTTCTCTAAAAAGAGGGAACCTCAATTGAGGAACTGCCTCCATAAGATCCAGCTGTAAGGTATTTTTCTTAATTAGTGATTGATGGGAAAGGCCCAGGCCCATTGTAAGTGGTGCCATCCCTGAGTTCTATAAAAAAGCAGACTGAACAAGTCATGTGTTGCAAGCCAGTAAGCAGTACCCCTCCATGGCCTTTGTATCAGCTCCTGCCTCCAGGTTCCTGCCCTGTTTGAGTTCCTGTCCTAACTTCCCTTGATGGTGAACAGCAACATGGAAGTGTAAGTCAAATAAAACTTTTCTTCCACAACTTGCTTTTTGGTGTTTTGTCACACAATAGAAATCCTATCAAGGACAGATGGATGAATGGATGAATTGGTTGACTAATACTCAGGTTAGGCTCAGAGCCTGGCACATACTAAGCACATGCTTTCTTACCACTGAGCTCCTGGGACCACCCCCTTTTATAATGCCACTTGTCATTATCCACATTTTACACTTCATGGCAATTCTCTTCTATTCAAAGGCCCACCAAATCCTTCTCTTGTCCATTTCCATAATATTTTGCAATGGTAAGCAAAAAGTTGCTCATTACAGCCAGAAGATAATAGTAAAAACAGCACTTAGGTAAGTTCTCAGAGCCTCCCCTATAACGATGAAAGCAAAGAGCTTTTATTAGAGATCTCATACATAACCATATGAGAAAGATATCACATGATATAGAGGCACATTCCTCAGTACACACAACTGGAAGTCATGCTAACCCCTACAAAGATTTTTTTTTTTCAAAAACAGCAGGCAGAATTATTCCACAGCAATAAAAATGGAGCATCCCAATGATAACCAGGGTAAATTGTACTATAGCTCACCAAGAAGGAATGAGTTTGGGAACTGTTATAAAGAAGTTCTTGGAGGTTTTCTCAGGAAGGCCTTATCTGAAACAGAAAAACAACAATAGAGGGCTATTAATAGATTAACAGTAATTCTAAAACGTGAACCTGTTCTCTTCCCCCATGGCACAAGCATGCATAATTGCCCAAAAGAGTACATGCCTAGTCATGCATAATTGCCCATAAGAGTACATGCCTAGTCATGCATAATTGCCCATAAGAGTACATGCCTAGTCATGCATAATTGCCCATAAGAGTACATGCCTAGTCACGACCGCCATCCTCCCCACAACCCTTGCAGGGCCTGGGGGCTCATGTCAAGTCCACTGCAACAGTTCTTTTTAAAAAAAAAAAAATCTTTATTTTATGTTTACAAATGCTCTATCTGCATGTATACCTACATGCCAGAAGAGGGCATCAGAACTCACTATAGATGGTTGTAAGCCACCATGTGGTTGCTGGCAATCGAACTCAGGACCCCAGGAAGAGCAGTCAGTTCTCTTAACCACTGAGCCATCTCTCCAGCTACCCTAGAGTTTTCTTTTTAAAAAATATTTCATATATACTTATTTTATGGTGCGCATGAGTGTGCCTGAGTGTATATAGGGGCACCACATGTGTTCAGGGGATCTTGGAGGTCAAAAGAGGCATCTGATCCCCCCAAAACTAGAATTGCAGACAGTTGTAAACCACAGTGTGTGCGCTGGGAACCAAAGAGAAGTCTTCTGCAAGAGTAACAAGTGCTCCCAACCGCTGAGCCTCCCCTTCAGCCCCAAGCACTTTCTTATAATTCTTATATGAAAGTTTATTTTAGATTATAATTTATTTATACCTCTTCAATATCTATTTCATATTCATTACCTTCCTTCCCCCCACAAAAGCCACGTATCAGTAGTTGGTACTCAATTTATTGTGTGTGTCAATAATATTATTTTAACCATCATCTCTTTTATGTCTATGTACTTTGTACAGCATTGCCAGGTTCTTTCATCATTAAGCAAATATTTGAGTGCTTACTACACATCAAGGACTCTTGACATTAAGGATATAACAATCAACAAATACAAAGTTATGACCTCTGCATGTCTGTATTCTAGTAAAACAGAGGAATGATAAATTGGCAAAATACATTGTGTTCTAGGTGATGACAACTGCAAAAGGAAAATGAATGATGAAAGGAGGTGAGGTTCAGGGGATGGAGCTAGAGGTGGAGAGCTTGTCTGAGGATGTACAAGCTCCTGGATTTGGTTGCCAGCACCTCAGACACTCAAAGCATAGGCTGTGTCAAGGGGAGGAGGTCGATATTCTGGATAAGGTAGTACAGAAAAGCCCGTCCGCACAGGTGGCATTTAAGTGAAAGCATGAATGAAGAATGCAGTAGATATGTGGGGGAAGAGTCTTCCAAGCAAATTGCCAATGTAGTTGAAGATAAGCTTTGGTAAAATCCATGTGGATACGTTCTCCAAAGCTGGCACAAGTTTGAGAAATGTGATGATTATCTCTTGATGTTTTGTAGGATGGCTAGGCATACCCAGTAGAAAGCCTTTGTCCTCCAGGCTGAAGAACTTCTTTGATACGGTTTGTTTTCTCTTCAGTTCATCTGGTCTTGAACTGTTTTATTCATTTCTTTCCACTGTTTGAGTTTTCAGAGATTTCTTTAAGAGATTTATTCATTTCCTCCTTAAGGACCTCAATCATATTCATAAATGCTGGCTTAAGGCCGTTGTCTTGTACTTCAGCTGTGCTGCAGTTCTCGGGACTCAATGGAGACATAGTCCTGGCTGTTATTGATTGCCTTTGTATGCTGATACCTAGGCCTCTGGCCTTGAGATTACCATTCTAGATGCTGATATCTGGTCTGGTCTTTGTCCTGTGAGTATTTGTTCCTTGGTTTCTGTTTCCTCTCTGGTTCTTAGTATGGTGGCTGTGCGTTGCCTGATATGGAATTCTTCTGAGATCCTGATAGATGTTGGCACTGTGGGTTCCAAGTAAAATGAGATTCTGGATAATGAGAGATGGCATTTAGGAATGGGGATGGGCTAGGTGTGTATGTGTGTGTACACAAAGGTAGAAAACAAATGCTAATGTATTGTCACATAAAAATGACCATTAAGCTAGGCTAGGGATAGAAAATACATGTCATTCATATCACTAGTTTTTATTTTACAACCATCACAGACATCACAAGTCAAAGACAATAAGGAGAAATAAAACATCTCAAAATCTCCCTCAGCATAGTACTAGTGTTGAAAATTATTGGAGACTTTAATCTAGGGTGCCTCATGTCACTGGAAATTTGAGGTGCCTTCTTAGGATTTCTACTCTCCTTAATAAAATAATTTAAAAACAGATTCAG
>JADRCC010574869.1:4076-20844 GCA_019843855.1 Hylomyscus alleni | reverse complement strand
ATTCCAGCATTAACGTACTGCTCCATTGCCAGTGAACTCTTAAACCTCTGCTGACTCAGATGAATGAGTGATAAGGGATAAGTTTGAATTACCTACCTCCTCCCAAGACCTAGAATTCTATCATTCTTTGTGTCCATACATAAAGTACTGGGACCTGGAATACAAGATACATTTGGAAAGGTTAAAAGTATGAAGGTAATTTTGAAGATACAGTAAGCCTGGCACCAAGATGGGTGAGTTTATAACAGAACAACCCATAGAACAGTTAGTGGAAAAATCATAGGCCATTCTGATAGTTCATATTCTATGGAATTATTGTGAATTATCCAATTTGACTCTGAAACAAAATCCATTCAAACCAAGACCAAAAAAAAAAAAAAATGAAATGGAACAAAACTTACAAACAAAATACAAACCATGGATTCTTAAGCACAGTGGCTTGGTAGACAATTTCACTCAATACACAGTCTGTTTATTAGCTGATCGTCATACTCTAGGAACCTGTTCTTCTTTCTGTATCCTGTATTTTTGGTTAGAGTTACCCCAGAGGCCCAATGTCCAGAAATAGCAACCCTGCCATTATCCTTTCTGATCCATCTGCATGCTGAACCATTTCTCATTAACATAGACTCTATAATACCACTAAGTTCCCCTCTGACTTCATTTCCTACTCTATATTCTTTCCTTTAGGCCCGTGTTTACATCATTCAAGTTTTCATTATTGCTTTTCCCATTGGCTTCCAACTCATCTCCATATCTTTAAGTCAAAACATGTTTCTAAACTAAAAACATAAACCATTTTCCACCCGCAAAGCAACTACGCATTTATTAGTCTTCCCAGGACAGATGGTCTAAGATTCCTAATGGCAAACACCAGGCTCTTATTGCCCATCTTTCTAGCTCATGTCTCTCCTTTCTCCACTCACATACTATGCGCTTGACAGAACAAATATTTGCAGATATTCCCGAGGTACTGCACACCACTGTGCCTTGACATATGTTAGTATCTCCATCTGAAAATCCCTGTTACTTTCCTAGTGTTTACCTGGAAAATCCCATTCATCTTTTAAAGCCCAAGTAAATCTTGAATCCACTAAGTTTCCTCCAACTCCACATTCCCCTTAGAGTTAATCACAGCCTTGTCTGTTGTTGAGTGCACACTATACTTAATTGTTTATTTACCTCCTCCCATTTCAAGATTGTGATCATTTGAGAGCAGGATGTGCACTTTAATCATCTTTCCATGTCTAGCACAAATCCAAGATGATAGAAAGTCCTTGATATGTGTTTATGATTATGAATGGCTGGATCAACAATCAAGCAGAGTTCTACGTACTTAACACTGATTTTATTCAACTCTCCTACAATTCAAGGAAAGAGCCACAAAACTAAGCCAATCAAAACCACAAAACCTTTGCACATAACACACAAGGAAAGTATCTAATATGGATAAGATTTGTTCTGTTCCAAGAATTAGACCGAGATGGTGAAACAGTGAGTGGACTGGGTGTGGGTATCTGCGCAACTCCAATGGTCAGAAAGGGCTTCTCCCCACCAGCTAGTGACAGGCACTGAATGGTTGCTCCTGTCATGGATTAACAGACACTCATACCAAGTGGTAAATATCCTCTAACAAAGCTTGGCAATTTCTTGTTCCCCAAAGCAGGTATCAATGTTATAAACTGTGAAGCAAGAGTCTGGGGAAATAATGTATGTGTAAAACAAGATTTAAGTTATTCAATGATCTCTTCATTTCATAAGCGCCAGCCGGACATCTAAGCAAAGCAAATACACAGTCAGTTATAAGACATAACTAATTTGAGAGGAAAAAAATCACGAATAAATGTACTTAAAGATGTCCTGTGGTTGAGTGAAAGCAGAAAAGAATGCGCAGAATGATCAAACCTTGGGGGGCATGCTGGCATGCTTGGTGGCGACAGGAGAACAACTGGAAACATCTGTCCTGTCAGGCTATGGAAAACTAAAACTAAAAACAGAGAATGACAGGAGATCATAGTGAACTGATCACCAAACCTAAAAGGACAATGTTCATGTAGGAGGAGGCAATGGTCATCTTCCTTGACCTTTGCCTAAAGCCATAAGTTAAAATGTTCCTATTCTTGCACATCTCTTCCCAGATCACAACTACTGTGATGATTGCTTGGCATAGGAGTGAAAGCATGTAACTGGACTTAACTTCAATCCCTGCTCTTCCTTAGAGATGACTCTATGCTAATGAAGATGCTTTTCCTCCTATCCTTGGTTAAGAGAAAGCCTAAAAGAAGCAAAATTTAGAAGATACTAGGGTGTATTTCAGAAGAAGTTCATAATGGCATAGTTGACAGAGGAGCAAATATAATGTCTAGTAATTTAAGGAAAAGAGGCCATCTTGCCTTTATATATTTAGTTTTAGGGGTTGGTAACAGACATGGGCACTCATGCTTGCAACCTTTACGTTGTTGATTTTTAGATGGAGTCCACTCCACCTGCTTTGAGTCTTTGTCAACTTAGTCTCTCCCTTTACATATTTACATTTAGATGTTGAAAAAAAAAAAGACTGACAAAAACCACTCAAAAATGTATACCCAAATACCTAACAACATCTAAGCATCTACTTCAGTGTTCAGCAACCCAGAAAGAAGCAGGCATGTCGATCACTATAATGGCGTCCATGGATAGCTACCCTCTCATACAAGTATGAACTATGCATTTGACTCTATACATGCTATCATTTGAATGAAGCTCTAATTGTTATATTTATGGGTTGGAGAGAAATTCGCTTTAAAATTTGTAGATTGAAGGTAAAAAGAAATGGGGTATTCTATAATCAAGCTGTCACTCAAAGCATTGCTGAATAAAACCCTTTTTCTTTCTTTTTTCTTTCTTTCATCCTTCCTTCTTTTCTTTCTTTCTTTTACAAACTTTGTTCCTCAGATTATTTTGGCAGTCTTACAAAGAGATATAAAAGACTTAACAAATTATACACTGCTGTGCAAATACTCAAGAAAACTACTATGTACATCGTGATGCCTACCTCCACTTCCTTTGTGACAAAGACATTTCCTATTTTTTTTCCCTAATTGCTGAGGACACCTATGATTAACTTAGGCTCAACACATACACTACTATTATATATGGAATTATTTATATTCACTTTGAGAGTGAATATTACCATGTAGTCAAAGCTGCGCTTAACCTCTCCATGTAGTCCAGGCTGGCCTGCAATTCACAGCAATTATCTTGCTCCTACCTCCCATGTGTACGCAAGTGCATCTGGCATGATACTCATCCCAACAGAAGCAAAAGCTGTTCAGTTGTGGTGTGTGCGTGTGTATGCATGGACTTTCATGTAGGTGTGTGCACCTGTGTGTGTGAATATGGAAACCTGTGTTATGGTACGAGTCAAGGTCAGAAGGCAACCTTGGGGTTTGGGTCCTAACCTTCCACCTTGTTTGAGACAAGGTGTATTTCTACTGAGTATCCCTGGCAAGCTGATTTGCAAATATCCAGAGATTTCCCTGTGCTCCAGTAGGAGTGCTGAGACAGTAGTTCATTTGAATTTTATGTGGGACTTGAATAGCTAACTTGGGTTCTTTACCCCCGTAGAGCAAGCAGTTAGACCTACTGAGTCATCACCATAGCCTAATGTTCAAATATTTTATGAAGGAACAGAAGTTCTAAAACACTGAGTAAATATCACATGATTGGTGTTTGTCTAATTAGGAAAAAGGATGTCCAAGATGGTAATTCTGGTGGACAGCAGATTTTATCCTTAACAAAACTAGAATGATTTGCTTTGGTACACCACAGTAATTTTAAAATGATACTAAAATAAATGTGATCCCTTTGAAATTTTTTCTGCCACAATGAATCATGTCAAATACTAACAAGATAAAATGTTATTCCTGCCACACACAATGGGACTTGTGATTTTTGTGGAGATCATAGAATAAGAAATGTTCTTAAAATGGATATTCATTCTTTAGAATAAAAAAACCAGAAGTCTAAGAGCATATAAGCCCATGCCAAAAAGTTAAAAATAATTACCCAATTACCATGACTCCTAAGTGTATAGTACAGTGTTGTCACCAAATAAATCACATTGAGAACTGTGCACACACATCTTCAGAGTCTAGACCTGCCTCTTTGTATTTAAATTGCCTCATATTCAATTTTAATTGCTTTATATGTCTCTCTTTTCTCATTGTCATCTAGCTTATTGATAAAATGTAAGTGCCTAGTTTTTAAAATTTGTCCATAATTTTATTATGCATTAAGTAATTTCAGCTACTTATTAACTCCCCCTAGTTACATTAAACATGTATCTGACACATGTGCAAAGGATACGTATGCACCATACAGTAAAACAAACACGGCAAATAGTGACTACTTCTGGCTTCTTGCACAAGCCTTTATGATAAGATGGTCTGTTTATTTTTTTCATGATTCCTTTTTAACAGATGTAATTGGGTTATTTTAGGAACATGATTAGTTCATCAATAATACTTAACCAACCATAACATCAAGATCAGCCTGGAATGGGAACAGCTTATAGAATGCGATGACTCACACCATCTATCCTGATGGAAGGACTGGCAAGCATCATTTTAGCGTTTTATAAGACAGGACACCGGTTTGTGATTACTTTGGATGCAACACACCCAGTCACTCTGAGTGCTCCAGACATGGCATGTTAACTCTGCTAGCTGGCATGATCCATTTCTCTGCTGCTTGGCTGCTGGCAGATATCCACTATGAAGTGCAGTTAGAGGGGATTATGAATAGGACACAACAGTGGAAGAGGGAGTGCAGATAGAAAAGAATCAGCTTTCATAGTGGACTGTCCCTTGAAAAAAAGCTGGAGTTCCCATGTATTTGAGTCTTCCTGCAGGAGAGCAGGCAAGATCACCAGATGTGTTACATATGGCAGATATACAAGAAAATGGATTGTGGCCAACAAAACACTTTCCAAACCAGCATTCAGTGATAAGCAGGTATACTGTGATCTCAAAGATCCACAGAGTTTATACAACCTGAGGCAGATTGTGTATGGTTTGACCCATGGATAAATTCTGCCCATGGATAAAATCATGTGACTAGTAGGCACATGATTAACTGAAAGGGGACTGCCAGCATTGGCCAAGTGGTTTAAAAAGCTGATCAGCCAACAATCAATTTCAAGGAAATAGCCAAAAACCAGAATTGCATAACTCATGTTTAGATCATTGAGAAAGAGATTATGTATTATATATATATATATATATATATAATGTAATATATATATATATATATATAATTTAAACTAACTATCATAAATGTGTTACAATTATATAACTTCAGAGAATTACTCCCTACTTCTGATTCACACTAAAGAGCAGGAACTGGAATCAATTAGTAATGTAGGTAAAAGTTGACATGAAACATATTTAAACATGCTCATATTAATTCCAAAGTTTCCAGCATTGCCTCCCTCAAATAAATTTAGTACAACTTCTTTGTAACTCTGAGTCATCAGCCAACTCATTACAATAATATAATCAATATATTATTGAGACAGAAATCTCTTGGCAACATGGCAAGACTAGTAATGCTAGGTTCTAAATTACTGTCAGTGTCTTGCACATGTGTCATAAACGGCTAACAAAGGGACTCTCCATCGTCCCTGTGGCTGAGATAATTGTTCGGCTTTCAAGTCCCTGAAGATCTATTGTATTAGTTCCCTGGGCAAAGCATCTTTCTTTCTCTTTTCTTCTTTCTCATTTTTCAATCATAGTAAGAATTAGAAAACATATTTGACAAACAGATAACTGAAGATAGTGGCCACTCTGCAGCAGTGATAACATCCCGATTACTGGGTTTCATTTGGGGGCATCTTGCAATTTCTTGCTAAGATACTTTCACATATATTACGGCCCTATTACAACTTTCAGTGTATGATGCAAAAGGATGGGCTGAGGCTATTTTTAAAATGAAGTACTTCAATTAAGAATCTATGAAAATTGAAATACTATATGCAACCCCATTAATGCACATAGTCCCATATGCTTTAGGGCAGCCACTAAAATATAGCATGCATGAGCCTCATAGTTTTGGAGGCTGCAACTTTCTAATTTGGTTTAAAGGAGATTTATTAATTCTATTTTAAATCCTTCACATTGTCATTTCATTATATTTTTAAATAGTTTTATGTTTTATATATTTATTTTATATTTTATATATTTTAGATTACATTATAACCATATCTTGATGTGGTTTAGATGCAAATGCACAGCTGGCTAGAAATGCTGATTAGAAAACATGAATGTGTGCAATGGTTAAAGCTATGAAGCGGGGCCAAAAGATTGGATCAGCAGGCAGAGGCATTTGCCAAAACATGATAACTGTAGTTCAATCCCCAGGACCCACATGGTGGAAGAAAAGAACAGATTCCTTCAAACTCTCTTCCAACCACTACACATATGCTGGGGCATAAACACATGTACACATACACACACACACACACACACACACACACACACACACACACACACACTAATATTTTTAAAATTAAGCAGCTCTCATGACAGAGAGATACTATTTAAAATAAAAATAGTTTTAATCAGAGAAGATGCTGTAGGAAGCTAATTAACATTTCATAAATGTTAATTATGACACAAAACTGTATCTGCAAACATGAAGGAACATCTTCTTTGAAAGATGGGTTGACTTAAGGATACCTTCAAATAAAAAGAATGTGAGGTAAAACCTGAGGTCCCTGAGAGAAGTAAACTCGAGGAACAGATTCCACTCCTATGGGTGCTGCAGAGAGTTGAATGTGGCAGCTGATTCTCTTCTTGACAAGGAGCTAGTGTGTCCTAGATGGTTCTCTATCTTTAGACTTCAGTGCCCAAGCTCAATTCAGCAAATGGTTCAGAGCAACTGTGCAGTTCCCAAGGAGTAAAGATATAAAACCATTCAACCAATTACATGTGCTAGTTTCATTAAAGCCCTCTTTTAATTGCCTGGGATTTATGAAAGATCTAGTAAGAATGCCAACCTAACAGAGAGAAAATTGAAAAGGAAGTTTTCTAGGGGGAAGGAATGGAACCTGTTCTGTTTATTGTAACTTCGTGGTCATGCACAGGGTGCAGTGCTGAGAGCCATAAAGCAGGCTGGTTTAAGGCTTAGAGTTTGGAGTCCAGTAAATTCTGAGTTGAGCACAGTTTCAAATTTGCTACACATTTCTAGTTATGGCTTTGAGTCCCATCCAGGCCAAGTTTACTCATCCACTTAAGTATCTATCTGCTTTTCAAACTGACGGCTAATTAGCTGTAGTACTAGCTCTCATATGATCAAATAGTGTCTAGAGCATAGATAGCCTTTAATATATCTAAATGCAGGAGGAATAATATTTGTATCATTATAATCTGGGGGCACATGGAGGTATTTAAGATAATTGTGAAATGACTAGATGAACGAAGCCATTAAGTACAAAACCAGGAGCCTGGCTTCCTAGCTTTCCTCTCAGTCCTCACCTCCCTTCCCTTAGAACATTCATTTAACTCAGTGCCCTCAAGGATTGACACCTTCAAAGTTCAGCTTCTCTAGGAGGCAGGCAGGGACAGCAGCTTTCAATACTGCTGCTTTTGCTCAGCTAATATACTTCATTCCTTCATTTACTTTTTACATATGTGAAGTGAAGTTTTTATTTAAAAGATTTGCTGGTAAACCAACCCTCATCTCATTTTTTTCTGTTATTTGTAGCACGCTAGAAATGCATTTCTGGAATTCACACTCCCCAGCAATTAAACAGAAAAGCACTGGGGCAGATATAATTCTGGCCTAAAGCTGTTCTTAGTTTTGCACTGTCATTCATGGGCCTGCTATCCAGAAGGCACACAGAAACAGAACTGTCAAGTTAGCCCTAAACATAGACTGATGTGGGCAACTGTTGTGTTTGGATAGGGAAAGGGCTAGAAGTCTCTGGTGAAAACTGTTAAATATAGTTCATAAAAGTTGGGCAATAGTTAACTGTTTATGAAGGCAGACCTTTAGGTAGAAATAAGGAAGTCTACAGAAAATTTAATCTCATAAATGACCATGTGGTTCTTTAGATTTGTTTAGTCCCCTTTTTCTAAAGAGTGGCATAAGCCTCAAGTGTAGTTACTCTTGACAGAGAGTCTAACTATATAGAAATAAATAAAATAAGGTATGAGTACAATGATCCCTCTTACAGGAAAGGTGAGGCACGCAGTATTTAAAGGGCTTTCTGAAGAGCACAGAGTCAGCTCGTTTAAGACAGGTGGATAACCTGAGTCTTTGGTTAGAATCCACTAATCCTGATGGATCTACAATAGCTTCTGAATGTGACCCTTCAGGAGTGACTATAATACATGCTCACCTTGAACACTTTATTTATAAAAGAGGTTTATTTACTGTCAAGACATTGATGTATTTTTGTCTTGTTTTGTTTTGGGTTAAAATAATATCTTCTTGTCTGAATGAAAGATCTAGTGCAGGTATTCTCATCCTTCCTAATTCTGCGACCCTTTAATAGAGTGCAGCTCCTCACATTGTGATGACACCCCAACCATAAAAATCATTTCACTGCTAATTCATGTCTGTAATTTTGCTACTCTTATCAACCGTATTGTAAATAGTTGACATACAGAATATATAATATGCAACCCCCAAATGGGTTGTGACCCAGAGGTTGAGAACCTCTAATCCAAGGTAATATGAATAGATATGGATATGCAAAGACATAAATCAACATTCATATATTGTCTTCTTCTCATTGTTGCCAATATTCTTTCCTTCCAGTTGCTAAGCTTGAATGAAGAGACAACTCTTGAATTTATTTTGTTGAATCAGACCTGAAACCCTGGTTGCTCTCAGCAGAAAGGATGTGTGAAGCACACTACATGTACTCTGGAAACTATAACCTCGGACTAGTGGTCCTGCAAGAGTAGCCTCCTGGCCCAACAGCAAAAGTGTCCCAGAGGCACTAGTTAGACATTCAATATCCATGATCCATTGAGCCAGAGAATACAGGGAAGAGCCTGAAAGGGAGAGTTTGAAGCAACCTTCCTGGGGATGCTGGTGCTTGCAAAGGCTTGAGAAGCACTGTCTTGAACTCAGCCTGCTGACCTGAGTATAGACACAGCCACAGGCTTAGTGCCTCTTTTGTTAGCATCTCTTTTGTTCCTACTAGGTTCTTGTGCTTGAGTGCTTTTTGCTTCTTCCTCTTCCTCTTTTGCATCAGCCCCTCTTCTTAACTACAGGAGAACACCAAACCACCTTTTAATGGGAGGATGCATAATGGGTGGGTGATATTTACACTGAGATCACCTTCTCATCTGGCTCTCTGAGTCTTGAAGCAAAGATACCCATATTGCACCGTCACCTCCACAGGATCAGATTCAGATATATGGGATATGTAGAAACATTCATACAAGACGGCCATCAACCTAAATGGGTGGATGGCAGCAGATTTTAGACCAGGAAAGCAAATGTGAACGTTGGAGGAGCTGATACTTTTATACTAAGTAAAAGGGTATCAATGGCCATATACTACAAGGTCAATCTTTTAGAAATATAGCTGTCAGTTGATTTTTAACTATTGCCATTGTAGATATCAATCTGCAATTAAATTATCATTCGAGACAATCTGAGACTCAAGTCTTTATCCTTAAATCACCTTGAGGAGGGAAAATACTAATAGATATCTTTTCACTTTTCTATGTTTTGCTTAATTCTTAAAAACATTTCTTTATTTTATATGAGTACACTGTAGCTGCCTTCAGACACACCAGAAGAGGGCATCAGATCCCATTACACATGGCTGTGAACCACTACATGGCTGCTGGGAATAGAATTCAAGACCTCTGGAGGAGCAGTGAGAGCTCTTAACCACTGAGCCATCTCTCCAGCTTTATTTTTTTTTAATATGTGGTTTAACTTGCCTAATCCATGAATTCACTTTGCACAGAGGCTGTTCTGAGACTACTATAGGTCACAGACAATGGACTTGATTTTTTTCAAGTTATCTCTAAAATAAAAAGGTATAATAAAAATTTGTAAGGCAGAATGGTGTCAGGCATCTCTAGTTTCAGTATTTAAGTTGAAGGAACTCATAAATTTGAAGTCATCCTTTACAGAGAATTCAAGATCAGTCATACGAAGACCATGTGTCAAAGGTAACACAAATATTCTGGATGTGTAGTTCAGTGAAAGGGCATTTCCAGGGATGCCCAAGGGCCCCAAGTTCAATGTATCACATAATTTAAAACTAAAGAGAAAGCCACAAATGGATTGCAGAAATGCACATACAGAGAATATTGGAACATATCCCCACTGAAGACACAGTTTTATACAAAGTTGTGTGTATTTATTTACAAACTGTAAAAGGATAGTTGATACATAATTTAAGGTAAAACACTGTTGCCTTACATTGTATTAGTCACCTAATGATTTGAAAATACTTTTAGTTTATATTTTGAAGCTGGGAAGTATTCAGCTCTTGGGCTAAACCTGCTATACATCAAGATGCCTAAACTCATTTGATAACTTGAAACAATTGGACCAACACTTTAAGCTCCTCTTTGTCCGAAGGTCTTTTGCATGAAGCTCAAGGGACAGATCCTTAGTCCTTCAAGAACATATTTGGAATCAGAAAGTTCATGGGTGATAATACAAAGAGAATTTTATAATCAAAGTATTGATATAATAAAGCATTTGTGACAATACCAATTCCAGAGCATATTGATAACAATGTAAGACTATATGTTAGTGGGAGGAGGGAATGATGGCTTTCGGGTGCTAAGACTCACACTCTGCTTATGTGCTAACCTCAGCTGATACCAAAAACTGCTTTGGTGACTCTGCAGCTGTACTTCAGGCCAAAACCATCTGAAGAAGAATGCGAGCCATGAGTGCACAGAGCTGGATTGGCTCTGCCAACCTTATCTACTCGAAAGAGTTGCTCTCTTGTTCTCTGTGTGGAACTGAAAACCAGTTGTGTGAAGCAGGGAACTCTAATGCCCCTAAGTTCTGTTTCAGTTTCTGTGAATTTTAATTGAAGACATGAAAATAAGTAAGGATACTATCCCAATCCAAATATGAACATTTTTTTCTTAGCCAGCACAACACTACAGACACAAATTATCACGGCATTGCAAGCTCTTCAAAAAAAATGTTCTCTGTGATCTTACAAATAGTTTCTATTTGTTCTGGCCAACAACAAAAAATGTTCTTTCCCCTTTTTGTGTTCTCTTCAGAGACATCAATTTTGGGAAATATATCATAAAATTGAAGACAATTTTAGGAGCTCAAGTCCCATACTGTTCTCTTTGTTAGACCAAATCAATTGACTCATTTAGGCTCATTCATCTTTCCTGACTTCGTTCAGTTTTTCTGCATCTTCCACATGCCTTTCTTGTATATGTGAGGTCTAAGTAAGAGACACATGACAGTATGTCTAATGAAGCATTCACTGGTGTGGAAGAAGGAGCAAGAATAGTGGGGCAGTGTCTGTGCCCTATCTGAAACTTCATAAATTTGACAAAGTTCCAGATAGGACAGAGGACCAACATACTACCTACACACATGGCTTCCTGAACACTTAACATACATACATATATATATATATATATATATATATATATATATATATATATATCTTTGTGTATATATATATATGTATATATATATATTATGACTTGAAATTTTATCATAAAAGAAAACTGAGTCTATCTGGAATAATTTGTGGCTTTGTAGAAATTTGTGTTATATCATTTAAAAGGGCTATTGGATAATTATGATAGTAGATTCCATATTAACTGAATTTGGGCATGTATAAGACACTGTGTATCTGCATACTTTGTACAACATGTATGAGTTAGAATCTACCAAATATACACTGTATATCTTTTACAATATGAATGAGTTATGGTCTATCAAATATACATTAGGATTTATGTTTAAAGAATCTCAAATGCATACTGTGAGCCAACTCTGGAAGCTGCTTCTTTAAATGTTCTTGCTTTAGTCTTACATCATCCCCTTCCTGACCAGTCTAACTCCCTATCTACCTGTTATTAGTATTATGTGCTATTTACTAAAAGTATGTCATTATTGTGTGTGTGTGTGTGTGTGTGTGTGTGTGTGTGTGCACATACATGGAACTTTAAAGCTGAGTTTTTCTCATTTCCTTGCTGTATGTAATATGACTCCTTCTCCAATCTTCTAAGAATGCACCTTCACTATAGTTTCTAAAACCTTGTCCTTTACAGCAAGATGCTATTTGTTCTGCGTTATCTGTCTCGTTTTGTACAGTTAATGAATGCTCCAACTTGCTTTCTTTATTTGAAATAAATAACCTTTCATTTCTGCATTTTCAGTACAAGACTGAGAACGATAATCACCTTTTAGCTTGTCTGCAACATGGCCTTCAACTGACAGACTGAGGCCTGCTGATTAAGCAGAGGTCATTAAGCATCAGCCGGAGAATAGGCTCACATAAAGTGCCATGAGTCTAAACACAGGATGATCACATCTCACTACTCTCTCTTCATTGCCTTAGTCTGGAGGAGGATGCTCACAGGCGAAGTCTCCCTAATCATACACAAACACAACACCAAAGAAATAAGGCAGCACAAGTACTCACAGTGCACCATTAACATTAAAGGCCCACACTCTCCTTCAATGTACCATCTGACTCCCTTTATTCCTCTACCCAACCTTTCAAGACCATGGTCTTCAGATGAAATCCATCTTCTTCTGAGGCTTCTGTATCACATACATGGCTCTGACTTGTGGTAACTGCACCAGACACCTCACACTAACCCTTCTTTATTTACTACCATCACAACTCCTCCCTGCCATCAGAAACCTCCTGCCATCCAATCAGAATTGTCCCAAGTTTCTTTAGCAATAGAGCATGCTCCAGAAGGACACTGAGGAGAGAGACTGACAGATGCAAAGCACAATTTCATGTTCAATACCCACAAACTGAAAGCACTAGTTCTATGTACCATTTTCCTGCCCGTCCCATTGATGTTGAACATGCTGTTCTTTTTTCTTCTTATTCCTCATCATTTAACACAACTAATATATTCTTTCAAATTCATATAAGCTATTTTTTTTGCTCCCCATCCTCCCTCTCCGTACAGTTAGACACACTTTTGGAATACTTTAGCTACTGTATGTAAGTCTATGATGGTACCTGTGATAGAATGCACTCATGCCTACATGTGTTCTCTTCCATCAACTATGACTGCCCTAACAGAAAAACATGTGCCTTAGGAAGTCTGAAATCCATGGCACATTTCCTAGCAGAAGACAAGCTGTAATTGTGCCAGGAACTATGTGCCAGGTACTAGGCTAACATACTCATATCATTTACATATTCATATCAGTTACTGAAAAGGGGTGGCTTGAATCATGAGTACTTTTCAACTTATCAAATCAAAGTCAGGAAAAATAAGTAACTTTATCCAAATTAATTGAACACATAAGTTTTAGAACTCAGTACAAATTTAGCAGAGAAGCCCGTTTTATCAAAGAGCTTAAACAATTGAGTGAATACACATGACTGCATGGAAGCTATCCTGACTTAAAATGAATGATACCAAAACTCTACCCACTGGGGCTGCCGAGTGTAAAAGCTGAACACATGGACCCTATGTCCCTGGGAACTCTGCATAGTCAAATTCTTCCTTAAAGATGAAGAAGCAGGATCCAAATGACACATCTTTCTCTTTCTTTTTCTCTTTTCCTTTTCTCAGGACAGGTGCCTGTACCTAATATACCACAGATATGGTTCCTTAAAAGAGAAACTAGTGCAAACAGAGAAACGTAATCAGCCAACCATGGCATGGTTTGAAGAGGAAAGGATGCGACATATTCAAAGTTTTGGTTACAGGCACTACTAGAAATTTAAATGGATCAAAGAAGACGGGCACAGGTTGGGAATTCATCAGAGGGTGAATTCTGAAACGCTGCTAAACACACATTTGAGTACTTTTCCAGAGAAAATGATAGAAATCATTTTTTTCTTCTGCTGGCTTATAAGAACTCTGTAGAGAATGCTGGAATGACTGCCGTGAACAAAAGGGCTTGAAACCAGACCGGGAAAACTCCTTTTTTTCATCAAAGGGAAATTCTAACCAGTCCAGCCAGGAAATGTGGCTTTGAAAGAGGAAGGCGAATGTGAGTTGGCATGCCTTGGATTGGATGCTTCCCAAGTAGTTTTCCCATGAAGCTGCAGTTTGGCCTTGCTTTCAGGGGGCAGTTAAATGACTGAGACAGGGAATAGTCAGAGACCTCAAAAAAATAGTTAGCAGATGCCAAATTATTTAATCTACTTAAAAAAAACTTGTAAGCTTTGGCTTTAAAAAAAAGAAGTCTAAAAAAATGTAAGAATATTTTAAAGGGAAAGGAATTTTATGGACATAAAAACACCTTTTAGCTGCTCATTAGGCAAAAAAAAAAAAAACCCATCTTTCATACTTAATAAAAGTTTAGACTTCATAAATTTGGATATTTGATTATCATGCCTTCTTAATTACTATTAACAGCAATACAATAGTTCACGGTCTCTATGTGACAGCTGACTGATCCAAGCAAGATCTTTGACTGAGGTAAAAAGAGACAAAGGTATAGCCAGTGAAGGTCCTACACTTGAAGAAATAGGCATACAATCCAGTTATGAAGAAATGATTTTTAAAAGGTCTTATTAGAACCAAATAAACTACTTTAATGGCTATATGTGTAGGGATGTACTTAAAGAACAAGCAGAATAAGCTACGCATTGACATTTGCTGTTTCTAAAGGGAAAGATTTTAGAAGAAACTAGAAACCAGTATTCTTCTCACAGTGTGACTGTGAGCAGAATTAGAAGATCGTGAAATAGCATTCATTCATGTTTCCATTCAACAAATATTTGCCAAGCACCTATGTGCATAAAGCCTTGGGTCAAGTGCTAGTATGACAGGGCTTCTTGTCTTCTGGTGAGAATGAAGAGATCACACTGGCAGGAACAAAGGGCACAACTTAGCCATATGACTTTGGAAGAGTCACTTAACCTTTGCATAGCCTTCCTTGTGTAATAAGAGAACTGATCACCAGTGATTCTCAAAACTCCATCTTGTTTCTTGCATTAGGGAAGCTCATCTCTGTGGCAATGATATATAAGTACCCTCCCAATGTATAAAGAAACTAAAATGAATACACTGGTAGGAAAGGCTGAAGAGAAGAGAGTGGGCATGACTTTTTCTCAGTGTCTCTCTCCCCAGCACACACCCAAATCCCACTCTGAAGCATCCCAGGACTACAGGAAAGTAACCTTAAAGCAAGTCACCCATCCTCTCCAAGGGTTCAATTCTCTCCCTTCTAGAATATCTGCAATGGAAAATATAAGCATTCCAAAGACCTGTGGTTTACACAAATTTTGAGCATGAAGAAACATTGGATTCAGTTTTGCAAGCCAACAAAATACAACTTCTAAAGGAAATGACAAAACTTTTAAAAAAAATTTGTCTCCTAATACAGCTTAGGAGAAACAGAAAAAACAGAAAAAAGAAAAAAAAAGAAAATTTTCTATGACATCATTCAGGCCTGGGTAGACAAGTATTACTAAAGGGTCAAATCAAAGGGGCCAGAGAAGAATCCTCAGAACTTGGGAGGATTAAGCACAGTGTGTAGATACAATTGAGACACACGGATAGGAACCAGAAGTAGAACTCAAGCTAGGTGGTACCTAGAATTGTATGTGGGGCTCTAACAGATGCTGTTAAAAGCTGCCCTGCCCCCCCCCAAAGGTTCTAAATTAATCAGCTAGAGGTACAGGCTGGGCATTGGGATATTTAAAGCTCCCTCGGTGGTTCTAATGTTAGCCAAGGTTGAGGAGCCCTGAATTAGAAGGGCAGAGAGTTATGGCAGGCCTGAAGACTGTTTTAATGAACTATCTTCAGCCTTTTTTATAGTCTAGCTAATTTTTTTACTAAAGTGGTTTTTTCAACTTCTTATCCTTACATTAAAACTGAGCACATAATGGCAGAGCTATAAAATCCTTTTTTTTTTTCTATATTATCCTGTCAACATATCTCTGTGGTATTTCCAATGTACCAAACAGTCTCTGTTGTCCCAATGATAAAGATCAGTGACACAATGTTCACTAACAAAGGCTGTGTGTGTTGGGTATGTGCTGTCACTACCAAGAGCTTTCCTTCATAAGAGATAACCCTTACAGGAGCGTAACATATATCCAAACACTGTCCTTCACACACACAATACAAACCTGTAAATCACAAATTATTCAGACATCTTAATCTGGAAACGCACGTGGTCTCTGTGAGAGCCTTTTTAAAAGTCAAAGGATTAGCATTCACTCTCTTTGCCTAAATACATTGATCGTAAGCTAGACAGATCTTACTTCACTAAAGTACCAAACATTTAACTGGCCTAAAATCCTGAGAGTCTAAAACCCTTCTGTAGTTGGTGCTCACCTGGGTAAGACAATCATGGGTTATTGATTCATGTTACACACTCTAATATTCTTCTACACGAGAAAACAGAAACGCAGTTTTCTCATTAGTAACACCTTTGAGCCCCAGTGGTAGAATTGACCAAGGATCTCAGGCCTCTCATTTCTCCACCTGACTGGATACACTCTCTTAAGCAAACCATCTATTTATGATGTGCATGATCCCAGTTTCGTTTCAGACACACACACACACACACACACACACACACACACACACACACACACACACACACAGAGAGAGAG
>JADRCC010574867.1:5145-18880 GCA_019843855.1 Hylomyscus alleni | reverse complement strand
CTCTCCCTCTCCCTCTCCCTCTCTCTCTCTCTCTCTCTCTCTCTGTGCCTTTCTCTCTCTGTTTCTCTCTCTCTTCCCCCCTCCCCCCATGTGTGTGTGCCTTTTTTTCTGTTTTTTTTTTATTTGTTTAATAATTTAAGAATGCTTGGTTGTAGTTCTTTGACAGTCTGGTAGAATTAAGTTGTGAATCCTTCATCCCTCTGGTCCTACACTATTTTCAGTCTGAAAGCTTTTTGTTACTATTTCTTTCTCATAATTTGTTATGGATCTGTTTAGGTTGTTGATCTCATTTTGGTTTAATTTTGGTAGTTTGGATGAATCTAGAAATTCTTTTTTTAAAAAAGATTTTCTAATATAATATACTTGTAATATAATATAATGCAGGTTTTTAAAGTATTTCCTTATGATCTGAATTTCTTTGGTGTTTATTGTAATATTTCCCTATTCACATCTGATTCTGATAATTTGATAATTCCTTCATTGCTTCTCATTCTTCCCTCCTTCCGTCCTTCCTTTTCTTTCTTTAAATGAGTTGAGCCAAGGGTCTATCTTGTTATCATCTCAGAGAACCAGTTTTTAGATTTGTTCTGTATTTCTATTCCTATAATTCCTACAGATTTTTATTTTCTCTTGCTGTTTACTGGTTTTGAGTTTCATTTGTTCTTGGTTTTCAAATTTTTGAGACACATCATTAAATTATTTGTTTGTACTCTGCTTTTGTTCATTTAGGCACTTGGGGCTATAAAGTTCACTCTTAAAACTGCCCTTAATATGTCTCGGAGGCTTTATGTTTTCATGTTGTTCCAGGAGCATTTTTATTCCTACCTTGATTTTTCCTTTGACCCATTTATTATTTGGTAATGAGTTATTTATATCACGGGTTTTTGTACTTATTAGAGATTTGCTTGCTATTTAAGTTTTGTTGCATTATGGCCAATTATTTCAGCCTTTCTAAATTTAGCATTTGTGTCCCAGGTTGAGTTCTATTTTAGAGAAGTGTCTAAGGGCTGCTGAGTAGGATATGGATTCTTCGATCTTTGGGTGGAGTGTTTTGTAGGGATCTGTTAAGACCATTTGATGTATGCTATCATTTAATTCTGATGTTTCTCTGTTTATTTTTTTCCCAGAAGATTAGTCTCTTGGAAAAAGTGGCTTGTTGAAACCACATATTAATGAATTGATGCTAATCTCTGTCTGCTATGGACATAGTAGGCTAGGACAGAGAATGGGATGTGTGGGTCAGGTTGGGCCTGAAGGTTGGATTTTGCTTAGGTAGAATGAAGTCAGATGAACTCCTGGGGGTCCAATTGGCACACAGAATGTGTGTTGTGGTCTATATCTTGAATGGGAAAGCAGATCTGAAGTTGGGAGAGGTATATGGAGGAGACAGACCATCACATGGTGTTCCTGGCTGGTACAAGATGGATAGGATCTGGTTGGGGAGAGAGATTAGATAAAGAGAGCAAGGAGCCTGCAGACTGTAAGCAGGTGGCATGCTCCTATGTTGAACCTGGAGTTTGCAGACAGCACATTTGCCTCCACTGCATTTCAGCTTTAGCTTTATTGTGCAGGTGTGTTGGTGCTGTTTTGCCATGTTTAGTTGGAATGCTTTTTAATTGAATCTGTAGCTATTAGTTAATATGAAGCCTATTTCAAGATTCTTTTTCTTGTTTTACACCATCGGTTATCTAAATAGAACTGGATCCTACATTTAGTAAAATGAAAGTGTAACAAACAGAATTTGTGCTGGATGGTAGTGCCTCATGCCTTTAATCCCATCATTCTGTAGGCAGAGACAAGCATGAGTTTGAGGCCAGCCAGGTCAACAGAACAAATCCCAGAACAGCCAAGGATACACAGAGAAACTCTGTTTTAAAAACAAACAAACAAACAAAATAATTTGTTGTAAATAATTCTGTTCACTTGATTTCTTCATGACAATTTAAAGATTTAGCTAATTACTGAGTAATGCTGTCACTTTAAGTGGAAAGAGAGTTTTTACCCATTTGCACTTTTGTGGAGCTTCTTTATTAAAAAATATAGTTTAACTTTAAATTTAATTGGAGTTCATAAGTCATTTTTTCCTCCCTTGAAGATAAATCTTTGGCTGTATGTCTAAGAAAATTCATGTGAGCAAGTACCTAGGAGCAGTGAGCTTTATTGTAAAAATATACATAGTTCTTCAACTCCTTGTGTCTCTATGAAGTCACCCTCTCTTCCGCAGAACCTGGTCAGAAATGTTCCTGTTCCAACTTCTCTTTAATATGTTTTCCAGACAACGGATTCATAGCTGACTCCCTTCTAGAAGACGTCATGAAAGCCTTGGACCTTGTTTCTGATCCCGAGTAGTGAGTGCAACTGGAAGTGTTATTTTGATCACTCAAAAAAAAAAGAGTCTATGAAGTTATAGTTACATTATATACATTTTTACCCTTTTTCAAAAAAAAATACTAAATGTGTATAACAAAACAATAAAAATTTAGGGAAAGGCCTAATCCAATCTGAGGACAGAGGTTAGCATACCTTTTATACATACTCTTGCTTCTTGACTCTCTGTTGGGTTGTCTTGCTTTTCAAAATAAGTCTTTCACTATAATTTGAATTTTTTCTATCTAAAAAGACTTGGGTTTTTGAAATTTTATATATATCATTTCATTGAAAATAGTGAAAGGCAATTGAAAATCACAATCTAATGGCCTTCCTCAGACCCTCTGAATCCATTGCATAGGTCAGGCACATGATCCCAGATGACACCAGGGCTATGCTAGTTATGCTCTAGCATCTCCTAGAGCAGAGGCCCCATGTCACTGGACCTGGCTAGAGACCTCACACAGATGTAACTTTCATAAAACATATTTTTAAAGTTTTACCCCTGAACACAGGTTTCATTTCTAATAAAACAAACAAAAACCCTAGAACTCACTTAGTCCAAACAGGTAGAGGAAAGGGAGAGACGCACAGATACCCACCAAGCTCTGAGGATGGTCTCCCAGGAAGAGAGGCCTTAAGCCCTTTTGTCTGGCTCCTGCTCCATTCCTTCTCCATCTGTCTATCCCTAAAGAGCTTGAGCCACAGACTCTCCTGAGCATTGGTGAAGTACCCTGGGGAAGTTGATCAACCACAGTGCCCCGTAACTCCCAAATATGGCTCTTTACTTGTTGCATAGTGGGCTAAGTTTAACTTGGCATTTAGAGTTTGAAATAGCACTGTGGAAAAGCCTCTACATAGACCATTGATAGTTTCACCCTTTGAACTTTACTCTCCAGTTCCCAGCCTCCTAGACCTGCTCATCCCTGACACTCTCCACAACCCTCCATTACACCTGAATGGCAGGAGCTGGACATGGAGAGCTTGATCACCTCAGGTCCATGCTGAACCAGCAAGGGCCATGACACTCACTGCGATTCCCTAGACTCAAGTCTGTGGCCTTCAAGTTAGATTGTCCATGGATGTTAAGCATCTGTCTGATCTAATTCTTAAAGTAACATTTTGAAAAGCATGTTTTTCTTATCTCATCCACCATTGCCTCTTGGCTTGCTCCAACTCCTGGAGCCTAAAATAGTTTTTAGAAAAGTAAATGCTCCATTTGATTGTTGAATTCAGTACCTAGGGAGCAAAGAGAATCTGCCTTTGGGAGATTATACCCCAAGTTTATAAGCCTTGGTTTTTAAATTACTTTACCTAATAAGGAACAATATTCTAAAGTCATCGTCATAATTTAAATTTTAAATAGTAACAGATTACTCTGATTTAAAAATAGCCAAGTTTTGGCAAATTAAGTGTCATTCCTGTGTATTTGTCATTAAAGTTCTAAAAAGAACAGCTCTTAGGATTTTGGCATCCAAAAGTGTAGCACCAAAAGTTTAATCATGAAAGAACAAAATAGTTTTGTCTCCTTTGGTATTCACTGTTTTTCTCTTTTCTCCCTATAGTATAAGTCTCATGAAGAATAAATTAGATCCAGAAGGATTAGGAATCATATTGTTGGGTCCATTTCTTCAAGAATTTTTTCCTGATCAGGTAACATATTCAACAGAACATATTGACTCATTCGTTCTGTTGAGATGATTGTTTGTGAACAGGATTTTTTTTCCCTAAAGTATAGATATGAGACTGAGAAAAAAATCTATTACATAAAGGCCTTTCCATGCAGAGGCCAGGAAGACATGAGCCCATATGGCTGTGTAGTGCTCAGAAAACACACGCATCAGTACACTGATACAGTGCCTGGGATGGGGTGGGGTGTCTATGTAGTAGTGCACTGCTCTGACAGCCTATGTGCCAACATATTGATACAGTGCTCAGACGGTAACTTTGTATTCTAATACAGTGTGGCGGTGCTCTGATGTGTATGTGCAAGTATAGTGATAGAGTATGAGTGTGTCAGTATAGTGGTGTGACACACAAAGTGGCTCTGTGTGTGTGTGTGTTAGTGTGTGTGTATGTGTTGTGTGTGTATGTTAGCATATGTTAATGTGTGTGTACTGATATAGCAACATACCCCTATACAGTATATGCTGTATAGTGGGTCTGTGTCCTAGCACAATTGTGTAGATCTGAGTATGCATGTCAGTACAGTGATACATGTGTGGTATGTGTGTTCGTGTAACCACACCCTCCTCTAATTTGGAGGCTTTATGTCACTACAGTGATACCATTCTCTGAGGGTATCAGTGTACCAGTACATTATTCAGTATTCAGAATTTGGTGGGTGACAGAGAATAGTATAAGACAAAAAAAAAAAAAAAGGGTAAAGCCAGATGTGCATGTAATAAAGAGAGACATCACACTGCTTCCTCTGAGCCTGGCTCACGCTTTCAGGACCTGCTGATTAGCATGCACCTTGGGACACTGACAAAGAAGGGAAGGGTAGGGGCTCCTAGTAATGAGCCTGAGTTCTAGAAGAAAAGGGTGAACAGAGTGGCTTTGTTTGTAGTGGAGCAGCACTGACTCCTCTAAGGACAAGTGTTCCATTAGGCTTTGATTCCTCAGTTAGCAGACTCTGTTCTCACACCCTTGGGTTGGGTCTGCATTGGTGGCAAACTACTTCTATATCAAGCATGGGTCTTTGTCTTTGTCTTTGGTCTACATGAAACTTGTTTTACCACTGAAGCAGTTTAAATTATTCCAATAGAAATGCCAATTTTGTGCAACTATGTAGTTATTTAATTTTGATGTGCTTGCGAATTTGATCTCTTGGGTACAAATCGGACTTGAGCAGAGTAATCAGCTCTGGTGGCACTCGGTCTTACTTAGTAGAGAACAGGGGTTCCTGTTGGTTATTATGAATAATGGAAGTAAGTAGTACAGTTCAGAAAGCAACCAATACTCTAAGAGGATAGGAAACTGAGCTTTTCAAACTTTGACAAATAACTTATGAAAATAAAACAAGACAAAACAAACTTTTTTCTAGCATTGAAAGGGCACTGTTAGATTATAATGTCTAGTGTCTTCGCATTGGGCTTTCCTGAAAGTTCCTCTTTAGAATCTAACATACTTACGATGGGTCAGTGTATAGTCAGTTATAGTGTCATAAAGGTTTGAAGCAATATTTGAAGCTGTGATTTTATCTCAAGAAGGCTGCTGCCAGGACATTATTGGAAACCCTGATTGTTCATTTTAAATATGAGACATGTCTGTATTAGGGTGGGGTTGAAAACTCCTTGTGCAATATATGACAGTTAGGAGTTCTTTCGGCTGCCTGTGTGGTAATTACAAGATGATGATTAATATTAGTATGACTTATTAGCTCAAGGAATTGGTAGTTTCATGTTTTATGAATTCTTTGAGGATGCACATAATGAGTGTGGTCATATCCACCCCAAGGCCTCACCGTAACTCCTCCCACTTCTTCCAATGGTATGTCCACTTTTTATTTGATTTATTAGCCCACTGACTCCAATTAGGGTACTACCTTTGTAGCAGTATTCCTTCAGGAAGTAGAATGTTCTAGTTACCTTCTACTCCACAGAAAACGGACTTTTCCTTCTAGCTGATGGTGCTGTGTTCTGAGTCCCTCTTACTATCTGCTTACTTCCCTGTTATTCCGAGCAGAGTCTCCACCCAAGCCTGGTTTTTCTCATTTCCCTTTGGAACTTGTTTTCTTTTCTTACACAACACATGTGACTCTGCTGTCTTTTTCCTTTGAAGCAGTATGTTGTCAGAATACAGTGTGTAAGAGCGTGTGTTAGAAATGCAGAGCCCTCAAGTCTCTCGTCTAGTGAATGGTGAGCTGTGGAGACAGAGCCCAGCAGTGTTGTGGCACCTGTATTTGACTCTAATGGAGTTCCAACTTAGCACATTAGCACAGCTGCCTCTCTCACAGACCTTCCCACTTCTACCTATTCCCATCATGTGGGAACTCAGACCCCTGTGTCACATTTACCTTCCCACATGAGCCACACCACTTGGTGCCCTATCTGTACTTGTGCATGCCAGCACTGCACCTCACGCCACCATCGTCCTTGGCCAGTGTCCTACCTAACATGAGTAAATGGATAGCTAAGAGTACAGAAAGTAAGTTACAGACCAGGTTAGAGTGGCACAAGGAAAATACTTAAGTCAGCCAGCTTTACACATGCTTCAGAGAGAAGCCAAGCCAGGCAGCTGGTTTACAATGAGAACAGCAGAAGTGGCTATCTTCATTAAGCATATCCTATATGCCTTATAAATGGAGTACAATTATCTCCTCATTTTTAGTAGTGAAGATCAGAAAATGTATAAAAACGTTTTGATGTCATTCAGCTGGTACTTGGCTGTCCGGAAAGCCCATCACTTCTCCCTACCCCAGAGGGAAAGTGCTTCCGACAACCGCAGCCTTTGTGGTGTTTCCATTTGCCACCTGATTAGTTATTCCCCTAGAGAATACAAATAGTATTCAAGGAAGGAAAATGTTTAATTTGTAAGTTAAAATAAATTGCCAAATCAAGAACCAAATCACTGTGGTCTAAGTAATCACAGTGATCAAGTGTACAATGAAGGAAACAGTCACCTAAATGATTAGAGCTTAGGTTTTAGCTGGGAATTGTTACAAGTGAATCTGGAATGTAAAATGTAAAGTCTTCCAGAATAACAACTCAATGATAATTCCCATACTAATTGAGACGGCTTTGACTTACAGCTCCCAGGCCAGCTTGTATGTTCAGAGAAAACTTTACAGGAAGGATGTGGGACAGGTCTTAGAAAATGTAAAAGGTGCATTTTAGAAAGAAAGGTGTCATTCTTGTTTGAAGCAGAACTCAAAAGCTGCTCCCAGAGCCACAAGCCTAAAGAAAGCCCTAAACCCTTCCCAGAGCTCCTAGACCTTCCCCACTTTCTCTCAGCAAAGCTGCATCCTCTTAGCCCATCTTTTGCTAGGAGCTAAAGCAAGAGTTGCCAGCAGCTCACTTCCCACCAAATAGAAAAGACCTATGGAGGAACTCTGGCCCAGCTGGGTTCATATCCATCCTTTCTTATGTCAGGAATGGCTAGGAAAACAGGCTGCAGAGTAGAAAACGGTCTACAAGAAATCAACCAGGAGTCAGGCACTTTGAGTGGGAGTAAGTCTTGTTAGGCATCATATGTTTTGATTTCTGTGAAATGATATTGTTTAATGGAAACTTTTGATTCACTGTTGTGAGCTAAATTGAAGCTATTGGTGAATGTGTATTTGGTTTAAATAGAGGTGGTGTTGCTTTGTTCTACATTGAGGATGTATTTTAGGAGATATTTGTTAGGTGCTTGTCCTTTTTTTAATGTAATGCACACATCTATTTAAGATACATGAGCAAGTGCAAGAGAGCTCATGCTAGTCAGAGTTTCCCCGCTTCCAGAGGCAGTTGCTTCCTCTCTCAGCTTGCCTGGCAGCTAACTCTATACACGTTGTCTTTATCAAGTGATTTTTCCAATAACAATAAAGATTAATAGATTTTTCATATTTATATCTGTCGCACATTAAAAATTGCTTGATAAAAAGATATAACTTAAAGTTTTAATAGTCCTTTATTTATAATAGGGCTCCAGTGGTCCAGAATCTTTTACTGTCTACCACTACAATGGATTGAAGCAGTCAAATTATAATGAAAAGGTATGAGAATTCACATAGTAATTTTTCAGCTGGGTTGATGAACTAAGCGGGCATGACTGTGTCTGAGTCCCCTGCATTTGCTACTTCAGGACGGCTGTTCCAGGAGTCTCCCTGCTGCTACACGTGTAAGAACTGGCTGTATTCAATTTGACTAAGATGTTACCTGCCTTCAAACTCTGCATGGATCTATGGAGCATTCATTTCACTGTGACAAAATAACTCTAGGTTTACTCTGTGCACAATGTTACTCCAGACTGTGAAGTTATTTCTAAGTCAGCAGTTCTGGTTAATCCACAGAAGGTTGTTATTTATCCCTTTAAATGCACAAGTAGCTAACCCTTACTTGTTTTGATTTTGTTTTTGTTTTATTTACCAAAATGGATGTATTGAGTGTTTACCTAGATTTTAATCTCACAGCACCTTCTGAGGTCAGTGTTGTCTGTACGTGGCTGCTTTATAGAGAGGCCTCAGCACAGGGAAGCAGCTTGTCCAGGGCCAGTGAATAGCAGGGCTGGGATTGAGAGCTGTCCAGTGTAGGTCAGAACCTGAGCTTTTAGTCACTTTGCTTTGCTCCTCTCCTTTGTAAGTCATGGACAAATGCACACAGATGCCTGTGTCTGACTGTACCAGTCTCGTTGTCTGAGCACTTCACTCTTTTGAATGGAATGCCAGTTTTTTGTGTTCATGTGGCAAGTGTGTTGTCTTTACATTTAACTGTAGAAAAAGCCACAGTCCTTTATCGGAAGGATTCATGCCTTTTCAATTTGATCTCATGTTGTCTGGAGGATGGGTACAGAAACTAGATCTTAATGTAAATTAGATACTTTACTTTAGTAAAACCAAACTAAAAGAATAAATTTTACTTTTATTTTCATAACAAAATATAAATGAAAACCTTTCATAATCCCAAAAATCTTCTCCTGAGTTTATTGCTATCTGTAATAGAGTACGATCAGTAAGAGCCCCGGGTGCTGTTTCTTATTGTGTATGAATGAGTGCTCACCTAGTTGTTGAAGTCTGCCTAGCTTCATCATCACAAAATATTAATTCACTGCCACAATCCCTGTAAGGTAGTCAAACATTATCCATATTTTACAGATGAGGCCTCTGAGACAGGGAGATTAAGTGACTCACCCAGAGTCACACAGCAAGTCATTGACAGAGCAGGGATTGGAACTGAGTTCCTGATTCCCAATCCTGTCCTTGGTCTGCTTGGCCACGCTGCCTGTATATAGTAAGTCTTCAAATCATGCTTGTGACAAGCATCTGACATACTAACACAAGATCAGAAATCAAGACATGGAATATTAACATGACATACTATGTAACAACCTTAAAAGCAACGCATGCATGTCATTTATACAAAAGTATAAGGTCCTGAATTTATGCAGGGGCTAGAAACGGGCCTGAGCGCTCAGTCAGGTACCTCTCAAGATACCGGGTTAAAGAAAATCAGGAGAATGCTAGTCCAGGCTGCAGCCACCAGGCAAGGCAGAGGGGCTCCTGCTCTGCTGCAGTGAGCAACTGGAGAACCAGGTCCTGCCAGGTTCTCCTGACTTTTATTCCTTTTAGACAACTCTTTAGAAAGTAGCACTTTTGTTCTTAGGTTGAAAACTGTGAGTTGTAATTTTAATATAAAAAATGTATTTCATCTTAATGCCTTTGGACGTCCCTGAAAAGTAAAATTTATAAACCAAATTATGTGACCTAGTAATAAAGCATTCTTTACCGTGGCAGTGGTGTTTTAAGGGAACTCTTGTTGAAGGCTGATGAACTTGTCTCTTTTGGCTCCTTGATCACATAGCTTATGGCTTTTATGTTAGAACAGAATTGCAATCATGTGTATCAGACACTGAGTGGATAAAAATAACTATACATACACTGGAGGAGGGCAGTCCATAACCACCCTTTTAATTACATATTTAGTATAAAGTTAACATAAAGTTACATGTTTAATATAACTTGAATCTTTGATAGTGAGTTAGGGTTCTACTAGTATGTCAAATAATTTCAAGAATTTTCTTTAAAAAAATAATAAGCAAAATAATGTTTTCTGGTGTCTTTTCAACAAATTATATCAAATATGATTATTGCCACAGGTTAGTTTACACTGTCATCTTTCCATGACTCTTGTGTCTGTCCTCACATCTTTTGTGATTTTTTTTTCTTCCATGATTTTCATACAATGTAAAATATATGCAAGAACTGCATTTCAAAAACCATTTAGTCCAGCAGATTCCATTAACATGCATGCATATCATCTTCCAATGTGAAGTGCACAGAAGTACAAATCAGAGGGCATGGCTATGCTCTGATGAGTAGCAGGGGCAGCTGATTTCCTTGGCAGCCCAGCGCGAGGAGACACAGCATGCCTGTGGGCAGCAGGGGACACAGCTGTTGTTCATCATCTGAAGAGTGCGTCACCATCTAAAGTGTGTGCTTAGGATTCACCTATTTTTTTGTCTTGATCTGGAATTCTCAGTTTTACCAGTTAACTAACAATTAAAAGTTGTGTTACCATCTCATTCACAAATTTGTTTTGCAGATGCTATAGTTGGGTATAATTCCTATCAAAAGAGTTAGATGTAAAGCTCCAGGTAATGAGTTCTTAGAAACACACTTGCCTGTGATGCTGTCTGTATCCACGTGAATTGGCTATGAACATTAACTGACCTTCTGGCTTTTCCTCTCAACAGGTAATGTATGTGGAAGGGACTGCAGTAGTTATGGGTTTTGAAGACCCCATGCTACAGACAGATGACACTCCTATTAAACGCTGCCTGCAAACCAAATGGCCGTACATTGAGTTACTGTGGACCACAGACCGCTCTCCTTCACTCAACTGAGTTGCCTGAATATTTGTAAGGAAGATTGTCAAACCAGGTGTTGAAAGGGGGATTCATGACTGGCTACATAAAGCTAAACACTGGTATTATTAACTGTAAATAACAATTAAAAACACATTTTCAGTGTTTAAGATATGTTTAAATTATTTGTTCTAAAGCTTTATGTTAAAGGTTATCCTATTTTAATCCTTTCTGTGAAATTTACTAACAAAATTAAGCTTTAATTAAAGTTCATCACTTCTGCAGTCAGGGAACTGGTTGTTACCAGATTATAAACACAATATTATAGCATTTTTATAAATGGGATCAGTCACAAAAACCTACCTGGAATATCATTTCATTCATTTCACTTTATTATTTTTAGCAGCCTCCATACCAAAATGCAGAAGTTAATTTTTGTTAAGTTTTGTTTTTCATCAGAAATACTAATAAATCACAAATTATCGGCCCTGGTTCTTTGGTAACTAATTTAACGATAGCATGTTTACCAAAAAAAAAAAAAAAAGGATACTATGTGGGAATTTCTATTTGTTCACAGGTGCACAGGGCTGTGGTTTTCTTACAGCGATAGGGGAAGAATCTGATTGCTGGGTGGGCTTAAAATTGTCACTTTCACTGTATTGCTAAATACACTCTCCATCTTTGTTCCTGCAAGCCAGCTTTCTTACATATTTATAAGCGTGGTAATGCATGAGAACCTTTACTGTTACATTAGCATATTGCATTATTTATTATGGCCCCAGTTAATACCGTAAATAAAGACTTTTCTTTAACTACATCCTTGCACTTTTACATTAGTGACTCATAATCACCAAGTGCTTGTAATGATTTCTGCCGTCAACTCTGCAAACAGCATGTTCCTCATGGAAGTCTCACTGCTGTTGCATGAAATGGTGCAGCATAATACTTTGTATGAATTTTACAGTGTCACTCAACACTTTAACTGAGGGCTGAGGATGTAGCTCAGTAGGTTGGAGCCCTGTGTTCAGTGTTCAGTACAGTGTAAATCGGGCATGGTACTGCACACCTGTAACTCAGCACTTCAGAGTTGGAAGTAAAGATCAAGAGTTCAGGGCGAGATCGAGGCCAGCCTCGGGATACATGAAACCCTGCAAAGTTCAGAGAGATATCTTGTCTGCTGCTCCATCTGGAAGCTCAGCTGAGATGCCTCAAAGCCATGGCTGGAAGCATCTCTAGAGTATTGATGCAGTGACAGATGTGACTGGGCCCTTAGCTCAGTCGCACTGCTGGAAGTATCTGCAGTAATTGTTTGTGCAGTCTCTATGTAAGTCACCAAAATGAACGTATATTGGAAGAGAAAACTAGGATAGAAAACTTCCCCCCCAAAATTTAGAAATTAAACCACACACACAATTTTAAGTAATCCAAAAGCCAAAGAGAATTACAATGAATATTAAATGAAACATTTAATAAATGATACTAGAAGAACGACAGAGCAAAAGTTACTTTATAACTAATGTTATGCTTAGAAGGAAATACAGTTTTCAATAAATAGAGATAAGAAGAAAGTTTGTAATTGGAAACCTAAAGGAAATATCAGGAAGTAAAATGATAAAATTGGCAATCAGATAAAATAAGATTGAATCTGGACCCTACTGCACACCTCATATGACTCCCCAAACTAAAGCTCTTAAAGGAACAGAAGAAGTCATAGGGATAAACCTTAGTGACCCTGGGCGTGGTAAAAATGAGAAGGCATAATATTCATGATAATTTAAAATGTATCCAGATACTACCATCAAGACAGTGAAAAGACGATCCATAGAATGAGGGGTATATCTGTAAATCACATCTGTAAATCGTAACTCAATTTTTATAGTGTACATGGAGAACTGATAACTCGGGTGTTTACAAATGGGTAGATGATTTGAAGAGATATTCTGTCAAGATGATGTTCAAATGGCCAGTAAAGATGTAAGATTCTCACCTAAAGTAGGTTTCAAAGGAATACATATCAAAACCAAGATACACTCAAAACTCATTAAGCAAGCTAAATCAGAAACCCAGACAATAGCAACACTTGACAAAGATGCAAAGGCAGGAACCCTCATAAGCCCCTGGGGTTCTAAATGACAAAGCCACCTTACAGAACTAACAGTTTTTGTCATTCATTAAAAGTCTAAATACTGAGACTGCATATAATCCTGGAACTCTCTAGATATATTATATAATATACATATAAAACAAACTCGTGTCCCACATATATGTATACTTATACACATTCATGTGTATGTGTATATACAGTGTATCCAGTCTTTGTATATGTCCTACACACACACATGTATGCCTATAGATACATATTTGTGTACGTCACATACACATGTGACTATATACATACATGTAAACACTTTATCCAGTGCAAATAAAGAATCCCTGCCAATCATAAAGAGAGGGGCAGCCAAGTGAAAAACTTATGCCGAGACGTCAGTCGGCCCCGAACTGAGGTCCTGTGAACCGTGGTAGTCAGAGCCTTGAGAACAGTTGACGTTGCCCATGCTGAATATAATGGCTAGTTCTATGTCAATTTGACACAAGCTAGAGCCGTCAGAGAGGAAGAAACCTCAATTAAGAAAATGTCTCCATAACATCATGCTGTAGACAAGCCTGTAGGTCATTTTTTTAGTGATTGATGTAGGAGGGCCCAATCCATTGTGGGCGGTGCCACCCCTGTGCTGGTGGTCCTGGGTTCTATTAAAAAAACAAGCAAGCTGAGCAAGCCAGTAAGCCGCACCTCCACGCCCTCTGCACCCTCTCCTGCCCTCTGCACCTCCACGCCCTCTGCACCTCCACGCCCTCTGCACCT